>APFE030863594.1:26676-112698 GCA_000404065.3 Pinus taeda | reverse complement strand
CTTCTTCTCAGCCGGATCTATAGGAGTTGCTGATGGAAAAGTGTACCCTGTATCTATGATATCCCAGACTTCTGTACCAAGAGATTGAAGATAGGCTGTAACTTTTACCTTCCAATAGACAAAGTTGGTCCCATCAAAAATTGGTGGCCTTATTGATGCTTCTCTCTCGTAGTTGCTCATGATGATAGATCTTCCTTCAAGCGATCAAGCTCGCTCTGATACCAATTGTTGGAAATAATACTGAGAGGAGGGGGTGAATTAGTATTATCTGGTCAATTATTTTATTTTTCAAACCCAAAACATATACGCTACTTCAGTTAGAGAAAACCGCATATATATGCAACTATAGATAAGGAAACCTGTGTATACCATACAGAATTATAATTTAAAATATTCTACAGATGTTGAACATTAATATGTGCATCAGGATCATATAAACAGTAACCAGGAAAAGAAAAATAGAGCAGAAGACAATCACACACAAGAACACAAGATATAAGGCGGAAACCCAATGTGGGTGAAAACCACCTGCTGCAATATGTCTCTATCTTTTCAATTAGAAACTTCTTTTTACAATGATTCTATACTGGTGCAGTCCTTTACCAGTACGCAGACTGCTGCCTGCAGAGGGCTACAACCCTCTCTCATTTTCCAGCTTCTCCTGGAAGGGAGCTACAACCCCCTTAGTTCTTGTACTAGTTGAGATACTAGTACGCAGGCTGCTACCTACAGAAGACTAGAACCTTCTCTTCCTTCCAGGGACCACGTTTCATAAATTTTTAGACTGGATCCAAAAATAACATCAATCAGACATCAAGAATTTTTGCATCAACCAATCACCTTTTCACCAATCAAAACAGAATCAAAATAAACACTTCTCTGGCGACTGTACCCAGATCATAATAACAGTAATCACACCCCACTTCTGAACCCAGAACATTGTAACAATAAACAGAAGCAGCTATAACATAAATCAAGAGATGTACGCTACTTCACTATTCATAAACCTGCATACAGATCTATAAATTCATTCTTTCAAACATTCAGATATTAGTTAACCCAGATTATCAGATTTATAAATCAAGCGTGTGCCACATATCACAGATTAAAATCATATAGAGATACCACTATTCCAGCCTTAAGATTTTGACCCATCAATAGAACTTATCCTTCTCCTTGCACTCAGGTTCCTTCTTCATTTAGATCCAGATCTGCACTATAACCTAATCACAATATTCAAGATCTAGCACTTTATCAAATATTCAATAATTCAGAAGATGCCTTGCCAAATGATCTCCTTCCTCTTTTATAGCCTTAGGCCTCACAATACCACGGACCAAAACCCATAACATTCTACCATGAAACCCAATAACTTGGGATCAACCACTTTTGGATGCAATACCACGGACCCAATACTGGGATCAACACTTTTGGATGTATACCACTGACACCATAAGATTCCATGTGCGTGTGCTTTCTCTGCATTAAGTGCAATGAACTTTCTCTGCATGAAAGTGCGTTGACTTTTCTTCATGAAAGGAACCTGTTTCCTGCATGAAAGTGCGTGAACTTTTCTCTGCATGAAAGGAACTTTTCTCTGCATGAAAGTGCGTGAACTTTTCTCTGCATGAAAGGAACTTTTCTCTGCATGAAAGTGTGTGAACTTTTCTCTTCATGAAAGGAACTTTTTCTGCATGAAAGTGCGTGAACTTTTCTCTGCGTCAAAGTCTGTGAACCAAAAAATAACTTTGTTGTACTATAATTTATCATCTGAGATGAGTGGGTTGCCATCAAGTACAACATATGTATCATAATTCCTACAGAGGTAACCACCATGTGGTGGTTACTAAAAGTATCTTGTAAGATGTTGGCCATTAACAGGGAGTTTTTCAGTTTCTCCTGGTAAATTTTTCAATCTGTAAGTCCCCTGGCCAATTTCCTCCTCTATTTGGAATGGGCCCAACCATAAGTGTTGGAACTTTGTGTGTTTACCTTTTGGCTCATTCAACTTGTCCCATTTTAGGACTAGCTCTCCTACCTGGTAATCTTTATCTCCTGCCACATGGCAATCAAACCATCTCTTCACAATCATTTGGTGAATTCTGAATCTATTTCTAGCTTTATCTCTCAATTCCTCCAACCTCACCAGTTGGTTGATCCTTTTTTGAAGTAAAGCTGAAGGGGTCCCTCTTGAAGCTTGGGAGAGTTGTAAGGAGGGAAGGGTAACGTTGGCAGGCAGGATGGCTTCCTGTCCATAGACGAGGAAGTATGGGGAGTTTCCTAATGCCACTTTTGGGGTGACTCTATCAGCCCAAAGGGCATTTGTTAGAGCGTTGTGCTAATTTCTCTGGTTGTCGGTGACAGATTTACAGATTATGTGGATGAGGTTTTTATTTGAGGACTGTGCAACTCCATTTCCCTAGGGGTAATATTTTGATGCATACCTTATGTGAATTGATTTATTAATATCGAATTTGGTCAATTTCAGTGATGAAATGTAAGAAGCATTGTCAAATATGAGAGCATCAAGGATGCCAAACCTGTTGATAATAAATTTCTCAATAAATGATATTACCTCGTCTTCGTTTACCTTCCGAAGAGGGATGGCTTCAGTCCATTTGGTGAAGTAGTCAGTCGCTGTGAGTATATACTTATGCTGTTGTGAAGATTTCAGAGCGATCTCACCTATGACATCTAGGCCCCATTGTTAGAATGGGTGATAGATCATAATAGACATAAGGGGAATGGCTGGCTTTCTTTCTCGTCCTGTGGAAATTTGACATACCTTGCATTTCCGAGCGTAGGCATGCGATTCTCTGAACATTGTGGGCCAATAATATACAGCTCTTAATATTTTGTGTGTAGTGGTCTCTTCGCCATAGTGACACCCTATTGGGCTGTCGTGCATTTCTTTCAAAGTGATACTGATTAGATTTAAATCTGAGCACTCTCCTTTGCGATTCATCCATGTGTTTAGGACATGCTCCCCGTGTTAGATAAAAGTGTATGTCATAATACCATGACTCAGGATCCAAAAAGGCTTCTGACGTTTCACACTCATACATCAGCATCTCATTAATCCATAGGGGCTCCTCCATAAATTCTACTTGTGCATTTTGCATGCTCTACACTTCTGGTTCTTTGGATGCCCCTTCTTTATCCACCAAGGCTTCTGCTGCTAGCCTACACAATCTCTGCCCTTGAACTATCTTCGCTGGCTTAATCTCAAGGTCGAATTCTTGAAGTGTAGTTATCTAATTCCCTCTCCGTTCACCCATTTCTTTCTGCACGAAGAGGGCTCTTACGACAGGATGGGGAATGATTACTTTAGTCCTGGCCTTTAATAAATAAGGGCAGAAATGTTTTATGGCTTTAAAAACCACAAAGCCCTGTTTCTCCATGTCTGGGTAGTTCAGTTCTACTCCCTGAAGATTAGAGCTCATATAAGAGATAGGGACTTCATTGCCATCATCATTTTTTTGGGTGAGGATTGCGACATATGAAACATCAGAGGCAAAAGTGTACAATAAGAATTCCTTGTCGAAACTGGGGCTGACCAACGTAGGAGCTTAAGCTATGACCTCCTTAATTCGCTGAAACAATTTCTTAGCTTCATCGCTCCACCTATACACAATGTTTTTCTTCATCATTAGCTACATGGGACGCACTATTTCTGCAAAACCTGAGATGAATTTCCTAATGAAATTAATCTTCCCGAAGAAAGATTGCATTACCTTTTTATTTGCAGGGGGTTGTATTCTCATGATGGTTTCTATTCTTTTAGGATCAATAAAAATCCCTTCTTTGGAGAGGACGTGACCCAGTAGTTTCCCTTCTATAACTATGAAAATGCTCTTCTTGGGATTCAACGATATTCCATACCTTTGACATCTTTCGAAAATTTGTTTTAGGTGATAGATATGATCCCTTTTGTGATACGAATACATAGTAATGTCATCCATGTACACTACTACTGATTTGTTAATCAATCCTCAGAAAGCTATGTCCATAGCTCTCTGGAATGTGGTACCCGCATTAATAAGTCCAAAAGGAATTTTATGATATGTGTAAGTGCCCCATTTAGTGTTGAAGGTTGTCTTGAGTTGATCTCCATTCGCCACCAACACTTGATTATATCCCAAAAAAACATCCAATAGGGACAACATTTCAGACCCAGAAACGCACTGAAGAATGTGTTCCATAGAAGGGACATGATAGTTATCTTTCTGTGCTTCTTTGTTTAGGTTTCTGAAATCGATACATAACCTAATGTATCCATTTTTCTTTCTTACTTGCACGATATTGGCTACCCAGTAGGTGTGCCTAATAGGAAAAATGATTTTGGCGTCCAGCATTTTGTTTAATTCTTTCTTCACCAACGGTTCCAGGCTTGGATGTATCTTGCGAAGCTTTTGTTGGTATGGACTAACATCCTTCTTCAACGGAATCACATGCTGCATAACGCTTGTATCAAAGGTTTTTAAGTTGCCATATGTCCATGAAAAGACATCCTTGTACTCTTTAAGCAGCTTTACAAACGCAGCCCTTTCTTGTGGAGAGCATTATAAGCCCAAATTAGCAATTTTTGGGTCTTCTTTGGTTCCAAGGTTAACCAATTCATACTTCATGGATGAGCTATGCTTTTGCAGTTAATCGGCTTCTTGAATTTATCATGCAGGTCATAGAAGTTCTCCATCTTGACAACTAACTTGGGAATTATATTGGACTGATATTTCTCCCCATCTTCCTTCTCATTCATAAGCCTGTCATGCTCTTTTTCATCAATGACTACATTTTTTAATGTCTTCCCGCAGTGCAGGAACTCAAGGATTTGCTCATCATCTTCAAACACCTACTAATTTGAGATGTTATCAGGCACAGATGGTCTAAAAATCAATTCAACATAATATTTATTCTTGTTTAATCTAAGATCATGCAAAAGTTTTGAAGCTAGACTAGCCATCAGATCGGCATCTCAGTTTTTCCCTCGAGGTATGTATGTGATATTAAAAGAATCAAAATTGTCAATTAAGCTCCATACCTCATGTTAGTATCTTACCAGGTGTGGTGAATTGCAATGTATTCTTCTCCTTACCTGGTCGACAATTATCTATGAGTCACCAAAAACTTTAAGATTTTTCACCTTCATATCAATGGCTTTCTTCAAGCCTTGCAGTAAGCCTTCATATTCTGCCATGTTGTTGGTACATGTGAACTCCAATCGGCTGGCCATCAGATGTTGGTTCCCTTGCAGATCAATGAGAATGCTCCCAGCACCTACACCTTCAAGGCAGTTAGAGCCATCAAAATAGAGTGTCCAAAATATAGAATCTAATGTTACATCAATCGAACTGCTTTCTACGAAATTAGTCCTATCATCTACTATAATACAGGATAATCCATCAGTTGGATTGTAGGGAAGAGATTCCAACTGTGTGTTTGTTACAGTTTCTTCAACTATCTCTGCATGGAATTCTCTGAAACAGGTTTCAATGTCACAAACATCAAAATTATAATTCCCAAAGATAGAATTGGCAAACATTACAGGATCATTGGGGGCATTTAGTTCCGTCACCACATACTTCATGTATCTTTCTCGATCAACCTTCAGCATATCACCTTTTCCCTTATGAGGCAACAAGAGATGGGACCAATCAGTTGAGAAATATCCATTCATTTTTGCTGACCAGTACCTACTAAGCAACATTCCATAAGCCTTGGGTATGTCGACTACCACTATGTCAATGACTTGTGTGTATTGTGGTTTGGTGTCCATCAGAACCAACACATCTTTCAATTCCCCAATTACGTTCAAATTCGTTATGTCCAATTGCATAATTCGAGTTCCAGTTTTCTTGGGTATTGCACGAAGTCTTTTAGCAACAACGTAAGGCATAACAGTGGACAAGGCACCGGAATCTACCAAGAAATTGTGTACGTTCATGTTGAAGATTTCAAATGTGATAAGGAAAGGTGGAGTCATGGATTTTGATTCCCTTCTTATCATGGCTGCACTGACATCATGGGGCGCTCGATTTATTTTTGACAGAGTGGCTTCCATGGCTAGTGGCTTTTGGGATGTACTGGAGGTACTAACGAGTCTAGACACTGAAGTTTTGGTTTGACTACTTGGATTGGTGGGAGATTTGCAATTTTGTTCATTCATAGATTTCAAGAGCAGATCCCTTTGCTGCGTTAATTTTAGAAAATCGAAGTATGTGATATTAGCACAGGATTTCTTAAGATCATCCACAATATTGTAATCAGTGTTATAAACAAGGTAAGGTAGAGTGAACATACCTGTTTTGCCATTCTTAGGTGGGATTTTACCATTTTGAATCGCCTTTATTGTAGTCGGAGATGTATTATATTTCTGTGGATAGTTCACAACTGGAGTACTCTTGGAATCACCACTAGGTCTACCCTTCTCAACAGGAACTTTGGGAGCAGATGCCTTCAAAGGGTGAACATCTATCTTTGTCTAGTCTACAGGCTTCATCACGCCCGCAAGTGGCCCCTTACTTCGTGTGTGGATTTCTTTAGTGTGTATTTCTGTCGTACTATCTCCTTTGTCGTCATCGTTCTCATTTGTATAGAAATCCTAGAGTACATTTATTTGAGATTCTTCTTCCAAGGGCTCTTCTACTTGGTATTCTTCCTCATTTTCTTGTTTTAGCTCCAGATCCACTCTAGGTTCTTCTTTGTTAAGGAGTGATCCAATAAGAGCTAGCCCTTCCATATTTAAATTCCCTTCATTGGGTGGAGCAAGTAGTGCAAGTTTACCATGACCACCTTCCGTCTTTTTACGATAGAAAGGTTTGAAAGATTTTCTGTTGTTATAGTCTCCTCCATTCCTGCTTGTACTCTCTCCAAAATTCCTTTTCATATCGATGACTATGTTTGTCAACTTCTTAATGATCCGATGCAGACCTTCCACATCTATGGAATCCTTTCCTTTGATTTTATCCCCTTTGTTATCACTCCCATTATTCTTCTTGGATGCTTGAGAGGCTTTCTTTTCTCCGATTATATGATGACATGCTGTGAGACTGTTCATTTCATTCTCAACTTTTATCGCTTCATCCATAGCACCCTGTAAGGCTTGTGCGTTACTCCTTTTGACCCACATCGTAGTAGGGATAGGGAGAGCAGTGATGTAGAACTCCATGAGCACCTCCTCAGTTGGTCTAGCATTAGTTGGGATTTTGTCGAACAAAGTGTTGAATCAGATGTTAAAATCCTTGACCTTTTCTTTGGTTTCCATTTTCAAACAAGATAGTTCTAAAACTAAGGCCGCAGGTGTTTTGTCATCACCATACTTGTCTAAAAAGGCATGTTGAAAGGCAGCGCATGAGGTAATCGATCCTGTTCTCAAGCTAAAGTACCATGTGGAGGTTGCACCAATCAAAGTAAAAGGGAATAGGTGACATACTATATCTTCATCGGCTACCCCCAACATGCGCACGACCAGGAAGAAAGAGTGAATATGGTTATCCGTGGTGTCTCCCCGCTGAGGGTCGAATTTAGGCAGTACTCTTTCTACATTCTTGGGTAAGGGATGTTGCTACCTAGGTACGGCATTCTGAGTGAGCCAAGGAGGGAGTTCTCCCGGAGCAGGTGGGAGTTGGTTCACACCCAGTTGAACCTGATTCCCACCTGGAAGAGGAACGTTAGCCATATTATGGATAGGAAGGTTCTGGTTGAAGGTTTCTTCAAGGATTTCTTTATTAGGATTTCCCAAATCGGGCCAGGGATTACCTTTAGGGAGTGGATCTTCAAGAATTTCTTCCCAAGGAGTGTCGATACTTTGCAAGGACTCTAGCACAATATCTTCAAGAGACGGGGCTGCAGATGTCTCTTCATTTATGGAACAGATCCTTGGCTTCCTTTTAATTGTTGGAAGTAAAGAGTGAAAGATGGGGAACTGAGAGAGGGAACGAGCATAAGCCCAAGTAAGCCCATGGATCCTATTTATCCACCTGAGCCTTCCTCTTCTAGGAAGAGGCCTTCATGGCTTAGGTGGCTACTTGATGATGCTAAAGGACATGCTGCACCCCGAGGAACATTCCGTGAAAGTAAGAAACCTAACAAGTATCAGGGATACTTGACCATCATGAGCACGATCATACAAAATGAGCCTTCATCACTCTCATATGCCGTCAAGCATCAACTATGGAAGGATGCTATAACTGAAGAATGATGTCTGGGAAGTAGTTCCCAGACCCCAAGACAAGACAATTGTCACTTCTAAATGGCTTTACAAGATAAAGCATGCAGCAGATGGAAGTATGGAAAAATATAAGGCTCGTTTTGTTGCTCATGGTTTCTCCCAGAAGGAAGGTATAGACTATGATGAGATATTTGCACCTGTTGCCAGATATACGACCATCCGCTCGATCATAGCCCTTGTTGCTTCACAAGGATGGAACCTACATCATATGGATGTCAAGACCACGTTCTTGCATGGTTCGATCAAAGAAGAGGTCTACGTGGAGCAACCTGAAGGATTTGAGATTTATGATCGAAAATCTCATGTATGCAGGTTGAAAAAAGCTCTCTATGGGCTGAAGCAAGCACCTCAAGCATGGTATGAGAGGATTGATAACTACTTGATGAAGTTGGGATTCACTAGGAGTGAAGCCAATCCTAACCTTTATTTTAAGGTTGAAGATGACAAACCCCTCATACTGGCGATGTATGTAGATGACCTCTTTCTAATAGGTGTAGACCCTCTCATTCACAAATGTAAGAGGGAGTTTGCTTCTAAATTTGAAATGAAGGACCTAGGACTTGAAGTGTGGAAAAAGCCAAGGGAAATTTTCCTATCTCAAGGAAAATATGTGGTGAAGATTCTGGAAAGATTTGGTATGGTAGAATGCAAGCCTGTAACTACCCTGATGGAGCTTGACTTCAAGAAGTTAAGTGGTAGTGTTGTTGAACTTGTTTTACGAAATTCCACCGAGTATCGACAACTTGTTGGAGCATTCATGTTCTTAGTGAACTCCCATCTAGATATATGCTTCGTAGTTAACACATGGAGTCAACATATGGTTGAACCTCACCACATACATTGGATTGGTGCCAAGAATCTGTTGAGATATCTTCGTGGCACAATCACTTATGGTTTGAGATACATTATCGGAGATGTGAGACTACTTGGGCACACTGATGCTGATTGGGCAGGCAATGTGGAGGACCGTAAGAGCACTTTTGGGTGTTTTTTCTCCTTGGTATCTACTTCGATATCCTGGATGAGTAGGAAGCAGAAGTCGGTGGCTTTGAGCACCCCCGAAGCAAAGTATATTGCTGCTAGCGTGGCCTCCTGTGAGGTAATCTGGTTGTGAAAGCTCTTCAGTGAGCTGTTTGGATTTACATTGGATACCACCGTGATCCTATGTGACAACCAGAGTGGGATTCATCTATCAGATAATCCCATATTTCATGATCGCTCTAAGCATATCGATATCAGGTATCACTATATTCGAGATATGGTGCAGCGGGGAGTTATCAAGCTCCAACATATCGGTACATATGAACAGGTCGCCGACATTCTAACAAAGCCCCTAGGGAAAGTAAAATTCCTGAATTTCGAAGAACAACTTGGTGTTGTTCAAAGACCCTCTGTTGAGGGTCCTGTATGATGCATTGAGCTCTAGGAGCTCCAGGGGGGTGCGGGGTACTTCTTGGAGCGACATATGACCACAAGGTGATTCACTATCCCCTGGTGGTGTACATGTACACCCCTTGGCAATTATGTAGCAGGATGATTAGTTCTCTTGTGAGGTCTGGATGATGTGTTCTCCATGACGACTATGTAGCAGGATGATTGGTTCTCCTGTGAGGTCTGGATGATGTGTTCTCCATGATGACTATGTAGCAAGATGATTGGTTCTCCTGTGAGGTCTAGATGATGTGTTCTCCATGACGATTATGTCGCAGGATGATTAGTTCTCCTGTGAGGCCTAGATGATGTGTTCTCCATGGTGATTATGTAGCAGGATGATTAGTTCTCCTATGAGGACGAGATTGATTAAGTTCTCCTGTCAAGGCATCCTACCCATGCAGTCAGGGACTCATGGGAAGTACCTCTCATCTAATCAATGAGTAGGGAAATGAAGTTAGGGACCATAGTAGTACCGATGGACACATTGTTGTATCTACCATCCTCCCTATGCTAGGATGACCTTCATTGATCTGGGATCAATGATACTGGTCTAGGACCAGTGGTAGGAGTTGTACCCACTATGATGCTGACTTCGGGTCAGTTGAGACTAATTTGGGACTAGTGGTACATACTCTGAGGCTGACCTTGGGTCAGTGCAGTACTGTTCTGGGCCAGAAAGAGTGGTACACACTATGATGCTGACTTCGGGTCAAATGAGATGGGTCTGGGACTAGTAGTACACTCTCTGAGACTACGATACTGGTCTGGGACCAGTGGTATGCACTCTGAGACTAAATTTGAGTCAGTGGAGGATGATACTGGTCTGGGACTAGTGGTAGGAGTTGTACTCACTATGACGCTGACTTCAAGTTGGTTGAGACTGGTCTGGGACCAGTGGTACATACTCTGAGACTGACTTTGAATGAGTATGATACATCCTCGATCATTTCTTCTTCTTCATAATTTGGACAAAAGCAGAGTAGAACAGAACAAAGCAGAGCAGAGCAGAACAGAGCAGAGTAGTACAGATCAATACAGGGCAGAAAAAGACAAATCAGAACAGGTAGAATAGAGCAGAGCAGGGCAAGGGTCAAGCTGTATAGTGCAGTGCATTTGATGGATGAATAGTAGCGATCAACAGACAGATTGCAGATGAAGTTCTCCCTAGTTGAGAGGGAGTGTTAAAATTGGAAACTAGGGCCAAACTTCATGTGGTTCATCTTATTCATGGCTGATAATATTTTTATTAGATTCCTCTCATTGAGAGGTGTAGGATTTATCTAAATATCATCCGATTCCGATAAGTATTTATGGATATATGAATTTATTTTGATTATGGAATTATTTTCAAGCCGACCTACAACTCATGTAGGCTCAGAAGCCCAACAGTCACATCTATTCAAACATCAACAGTTGTGTATAAATATAGGAGGACTTTTCCTCATTTTCACTCACTCATTTCATTACATCTCTCTCTCTCTCTCTCTCTCTCTCTCTCTCTCCCCTACGCAAAAAGGAGGTTCTTCTCTACTACACAGAAAAGAGACTCTCTCACACATGTGGAAGGAAGCTGCTGAACCTGAAGCTGCAACTACATATCCAAATTTTGACTAGCGTTGACCATCAAATATCCTCCTCTAAACTGTGTTGTAGGTCCATCTGTACCTCCTCTGAAGGCCACATTTTTTGGTGGTGGAATCAAGCCGATTCAACGGTCGGTTTGCGAGATATCGACTGCCCTAGTTTTGATGATGAAGCCGCTAATGTTGATGTTGCTGATCTAGGGTTTGCTACTGCTGAAATAAATCACATTTATTGTACTATTTCTCTCTGCTGAATTATTGAAGATAAAAGAAGATTTTATCAAAGGGTTTCCCCACACATTGTGGGGTTTGTCCCTGGCTAGCCACCACATCTTGTGTCTCTTGTCTTGGCTTGTTTTCTATTGATCATTTAATGTTCTGTCTGCACTTTACTTATGCACATGTGATTGCTAATCTATGAATAATAATAAGAAAGAAAAGTTAATTTCTCTAAGCATAGAACATACCATAACTTAACAAACTGGTTGTTCCTGAGTGACAGGATACTCCTGCAATGTCTCTTCTTCAGGTGACCCAAGCATGAGACCTAAAGGGATCTCTGTTTCTTCGAAATGAGGCTTTTCCAAATGTGAGGAAGGATCTTTTCGACCTTTATGATCCATGCATTAACATTTTTGAATCCATGCACGACATTTATAGATGAAACCATAAAAATCTATGGATGGCGGTTTAGGCCCTCCTTCTAGTGCCAATTTGATGACGCGACGAATGTTTGCTATGCCAACAAGGGGAACTAGCCCGATTGCAGACCCCAATTAGATCTACTTTCATTTGGAATGGCTAGTTCTGATGGGTTTTAGAGGATCTTGTCAACTGTTATATGTGTTGAAAGATTGCTTCTTGGAGGAAGACTTCAATTAAATCAACAAACGAAACAGCTAACCTATATGTATCAAATCCTATCTACACTAATTCTAACTACTTATACTAGTCCTAACTATTCTAATCTATACTACATGAGCATAACATAAGGAAGTTAAGCATCATATATAAATTCCAAATCCTATTGAATCAATTACTGGTTCACAGATGAACAAGGTTGTATTGAATCTTAATTGCAATCTAATTACTTATACAAGAATACACATTCCTTTCCATACAAATAAAATTGCAACTGATGTTTAACAAGGTCTCGAATCATCAATCGCTCATGAATTAACCATGGTAACAAATCATATTTGAATAACCAAGACTAGTCACGAACTGTCTGTTATCAATATGCACAAAACAAATCACATTTATATTTATGCCAACAATGACATCCTAATTTTAAACACATGAAATGAGAGGCAAATGAATCTGAAAAGGACTCTTTCTCAACCAAACAGTCTTATTTATTCACAATAAATCAAAAGTTTTTCTGCCCAAAAAAATTCCTGCCTTCATCTCCGAAGGTAATATTTATGCCTAAGGAACTGACCCTCAGTCTTCCCTTAACCTTTCACCTCCCTTCTCTTTTCAATATACAAATCCGAATATACAATCGTAGAATAGTCAGTAACCGCTGACATGTAGAGGGCATATTTGTTGGAGCGCTTCATTCCCTATGGAAATGAATAAACATTGATTAAAAGAGGATGGTTGCATGTCATCCCTTCACACTTGTACTGAGTGGACGTTATTCCCTATCATTTCCTGAAGGAAACTGAAGACATTGCGCTCGTCATCCCACATTTGGCATGATTGAAGGTGAGTTTGGAGGTAATAGCGTCTTGATGTATCAGTGTTGTGCTTCCTCTTGACATGGCACGTGCCTCCATTATGCACTATGGCGGTTCATATCCCTTTCTGCAGAATATGTCTCTACAATATCGACACCGGTGGTGCAGAGGTGTCACCTTGATATAGACCACCTTTATCAACTACCAAGTCCACTCGAACTCACCTGCAAAAATAATTCATATTAGCTATGATTATGAGAAATATGACAAACATTCTCACAAACAAACCTTGCATTCAACCACAGTTTCTATTTAATCTTGCAACGCAGAGTAGCTATAATTATCAAACCACCGAACATGCTGTGACACGTATTCTTGTTGCCCACAATATTCATTTTTACTCAAGGATTGCTTTGTCGATGCTTCAAAAGCAGACCATTCATTCTACGAGATTTTCCTTTGAAAACTGGGACCACAACATTTTATCGAATACACAGGAAAACATCGGAAAATCCGTGGTCGAGCCATAGGGTCGAAATTAAAAAATTATGCACCCGGGCATATAATTATCGCCAGGTCCGCTCATCGCCCCTTCGCATATCGCATGGGCTTCACTTTTGTCGACTACCAATTTCGATTAGAGATAGGCTCCGGACCTGAAAATATATATGATGCGCTTAATAATATCGGTGGGTCTGCCATATCGCAAAACGCCTTGTGTACGGGCCTCGAGTTCCGCCGATTGTCATTTGCGATTGGGGAGCAAACCTAAAAAATACATATATTGTGGTTAATGATCCCAGCGAGTCCGCCATATCACAGAATGTCCTATATACAAGCCTTGACTCAGCCGATTGCGATATGCGATGGGCTCCGGACCCGAAACAAATATGCATTATGGTTAATAATGCCAACGGGTCTGGTGTATCGTGGTGCGTGTTGCGTATTAGCATTGATTGCAATAAGCAGAAAGGGTAAGTTATGCATGCTTTGCAAAGCAAAAAGAGTTATAATGGGAATAAATATGCGATGGAAGGTTTGAGGGGTAAAGAGTGGGGGTGATTATATGTGTGGGCATAGGGCACCATGAACGTTTATGAGGATTGAAAAAGTCCTGATGAAGGATATGAATGAAGGGCTAGACTGGGTTGTAAATGAATCATGTAGCAGAGATTTATTAAAGGGGGGTATTGACCATTAAAAATTGAAGATTAGACTCATCACAGAGTTAAAATCCTTGAGAAAAAAACAAATCATTTGGAGAAGTGAAAGATAAAACTTCTAGGGGACCCATTCAAATTTAATACTAAAGCATGTTTTAATAGGGTGGTGGCTATGGCCATAACACCCTCATGATCCTCGCTTGTTGGGTCTACCATGGAGGAGCTCTGACTGTTGGCTTGGTGCACTACATGGCCTTTCTACCCCCTCTACGGCGAGGCCAACCTCACTAATGAGGCATGGCTACTGGCACAAGACAAACTATGAACATGTGCAAGAGGGAACCCAACAACCCAGAAGGAGTTTCCCACCAAAAAAAGACCAAGAGACCCAAGAACCCACCACAGACACACTGAACTAAACCCAAAGGCAAGACAAGACTCATACTGAGTAGGAGTCGCTTGACTAATAAATAGTCCCAATCTAGAATCGCGACCTAAGGAGGAGAGGCTTGACTTCAATAATTGTGACCACCCAATTCCCCATACTAACACACCCAAGATAGCAGAATGCAACCAATACTGAAGAAACTTGACGACAACCCTGAGGTAGAGACTAGAGGACAGTGGGGCCAAAAAAGGGTAGACCGAAACAAGCTTAGAATAACAAGAATAATGATGGATAGAAGACAAACAAACTCCCAAAACGCTTGGTGTTTTCCACTCTAGGTCCCAACGTTAAGAACTCTCCGCCACAAACCCTGAAGAGCCCCAGTAGTAACCACATCAATAGAACCCCAAACCCAATAGCTTTCACAATCCTAATTTCTCTCGCCTAGAAGGAGAAACAACAACAACTAGGAACCAAACCCCATCCAGAACCATAATAACATAGAAATACCATAGGCAGGGAAGTAGGTATACCTGTAATGCACAGTGGGCCCAGATGGAAGGAACACCAAACCACCGACTATAACTAGGGCTCCCACAATCAAAACCATGCTCACAAAAATACCTTGAAGTTCTACACAATTGCACCCCAGGGTCCCAAATGAAGGCCTAGGAACCCACCTTAGAACCCGCTTAGACCCCACTATAACACATCTAGTTACCTTTGCATAACACTGACTGCCCTATATCCTTGGTGAGTTTGGATGGCAAAAGATGCTCGAACCCAACACCCTGCAACCCACATTCATCATCTGAGACTTATCACCTTTACCGTTAGACCTACTCCGCATTATATCAACCATAAATATTTCTAGATTTTTTGGATGGCAAAAGTACCATCTCATTACCCCATATTTAATCATGAATTTACCTACCGTGTGCCTCGTCAAGAGATCCCTGAGGCCAGTTGGTCACTTGTTTTCCCACCCCCATCAGGAGAATTTTTTTCATGCTCAATTAACTGGAAAAGGGGGGCCTTCTCACTAGGATCCAAGTCAGTTTTGCTCAAAGTTAAGTTCCAAATTGCAGTGTTGTACCGATGTCTTACTCTTGTACCCTAATTTTCCAACTAGTCTGCAACCTTATTGCCAGATATCAATGAATGGGATGTAATAACATATGATAACTTGTCGATGAGGGTCTTTATGTTGTCTATTTGTGACTCTAATTGTAAGATATGCACTAGCGTAGGAGGGGGGAGCCATCCATGAGCTTTTGTGCCATATGAATGATAATTTTTGAATCACCTGCAACTTGAATCTTAGAGAAACCAAGGCTTCAAGCTAGGAGGATTCCTTTCTCCAAGCCAGTGATCTCAATGAAATTATTCATAGTGGTGCCACAATACCCTAAAAATATGCCCATAGGGGAGCCTTGGGAGTCACAGATCACTCCTCCAAACCTAGCCGAGCCTGGGTTGCCTTTAGATGCCCCATCAAAATTGATTTCTGTGAAAACTAGAGGGGGATTTGTAAAGATTGATGGTGATGAACTAGGGTTTCTCTCACAGTTGTGGAATAATGAAATGTCACTTGAGGGACAAGTTGAGAGAGGAGAGAATCACTTCTTTAGATGGATCTGCCTTCCAATCCTCGTCATCCAATTTTTCCGCTAGAATGGCTTCATGGAGATTTTCTTTTACTATTTTCCATATGGAAGAACTGGCGGGGATTTGATTGTCAACCTCTGCTTGTACCTCTTTCACAATCGGGTAGGTGCTCAATAAGTGATGCATTGTCTCTTCATGTTGCTTGCATAACAAGCATTGAGACAGACCAACAAAACCCTTTTTGAGAAACCGATCCCATGATATAATACGCGTATGTCCAACCAACCATAAGAAGTGGGAGACTTTTGGCCATAACTTCCATTTCCAAAATTTTCCTAGAGACTTCCTCTCTGCATGTAATGGATGCTAGCCTTTAAAAGATAAGCCTCTTTTATTGAGAATGAGCCCCAAGACTTGTAGCCCCGTCTGAGCTTGTCTAGGACCTAAGAAATGGGGATACATCTCTCCAGAAGCATCTGATTCAGGGATGCCTAGCTCTCAAAAGATCCCTCCACTTTCCATTCTCGATTCATTTTCCAGACATGCCATTCTGATTGGTTAGGTTCATCTTTCCAAAATTATGCCACCAACTGAAGATTCTATTGGTCCATAATCTCTTTAAATCCTTACAAGGTATCATTTTGGTCTAGGCATGACAATTGTTACCAAGACTCCTCCCAGAATAGAGCAGTAGATCCATTCCTGAATTCCCAAAAACAATGATCACAGATGAGATGGTTGTTTCAGCTAGCCAAGTTCCATACGGCAGATCCTACAAGCCTAGAGGGATCTCAAAGAAGAGAAGTCTGAGATCTTCCCTATCCATATTTTTGGGTCCAAATATTTTTCCATTGTTCACTATCACCTTGTATCCATCTCCACCAAAGCTTGCCACCCATCACCACATTTAGATCCTCTAGATCTCGCAAGACCAAACCACCAAGAGTCTTTAGGAGGAAGAGCTTATCTCATGCCACTAGGGACCATTTCCGTTTCTCTAGATTAACATCTTGCCACAGGAACTTGCAACAGATTGAAAGCATGTCTTTATAGATGCATTTGGGGGCTAGGAGGATTGACAATTGGTATACCAGGATATCTTGGAGGACTGTTTTGAGGAGGGCAGCTCGTATAGATAATTTAAGCACATGGAAGGTCCAATTGGACAACATTTTTAGGATCTTATTACTGATGTCCCTCCAACAAGCTATAAGTAGGGTATTAGCAACTAGAGGAATGCCAAGATATTTCGATGGGAGAGAATCAATCAAAAATATCAGGATTCAAGAAAGATTATTATGTACAGGCTTTAGATGAGACTTGCCCTTGTTTATGATCATACCCAAGGCTTCTTGGAATTCAACTAGGGTCCCATCCAATGTGACTGCTACCCAAATAGAGGGCTCTCCATACAACAAATTTTCATCTATGAGCTATTGATGATTCATGGTTACATATATTCCCGGGAGGTGAAGACCCATCAACTCATTTCCTTTTGTTGCATTACTGATTAAAATACCCAATCCTTCTACGAAAATGATGAATAGGAATGAGGATATTGAGTTACCTTGTCAAAGTCCCCATGAAGATCTAAAGGTAGTAGTAGGAACAACATTAAGAAAATTTGAAAAAAATGGAGTGGAGATCATAGAATAGATCTAGTGGATCAAATCCTTTGCAAATCCAAACGCCTTCAAGAAAGAGAGAAAAAATTTCCACCTTAGGTGGTCATAGGCTTTAGAAAGGTCCAACTTCACCAGCATACTAGGATGCTTACTACTCTTAAGGGAATGGATAACTTCATGGATGGTGTTGTAGCGGCTACAACCACCCTCCAAAATTTTGCCTGAGCTTTGTTTTGGATCCTCACTTCCAACCTTCACAGCAGCATGTCTTGCCTCATCAAGTACACAAGCTTCAGTGTTTTTCTTGCACAAATGCAACCTGTTGATCACAACTTGATGCATTCCCCTCACAATTTGTTCATCTAGACTTGGTCCAGTAGCAGGCTGAGCAACTCCTTCAATAATTTGCACAAATTTAGAGGGCAACCAACCTTCCCTCTATAAATTGCACAATCTAACTGGTAGACTGCTGGGGCCCAGAATTGCGCAATTCTGCTGAGCAAGCTTCACCCATAAAATTGCGCAATCTTTCCCAGCTAGGCTGCTTAGCCCGAAATTTGCACAAATTTGGGTAGTAGTCAGCTGCTCGGCCCAGAAATTGTGCAAATCTTCTAAGCAGCCAGCCCAGCTCCCAGCCAGAAATGCGCATTTTCTCTCAATAGTTGAGCAGCCTCTTGCATGTGCAACTGGGTTGAATGGTTCCCTCTGGGACCAAGCAAAATAGACTTGGATGCATGGGCTACTTCTCCCAAGGCAGCATACAAAGGAATCCCTTGTTTCAAGGACCTATTTTGGGGAGTTGGAGGTTACATGAAAGGGTCATTTTAGAAACCTCCCACCAAGTGTCGCTTTTCCTAGATTTGTGGCATGTGCGTCACAACCTTGATTTCATAAAAACTCATGAAACAAATGTTTTAGAGCTCATTCCTCACATCAACCTTGTAGATTTCACAACCCACATTGCATCTAGGAGTCATTAGCACATTTAGCTCAACAATTTTGGGGTAAGCCCGCCCTCCATGTCTTATGTTACGTTTATGGCACTTTTTGTGTTTCGCTTCGTATGAATATTGTCTGATTGATTACAGTGAGCACTTTTTTTCATTTTTATACATACTAGCTTGTACCATCACCATTTTAGTTTTCATTGCTATCTCACTACTGTCACATGCATGAAATTGTTTTGCACGAATGGTCGTTGATTCAACGACTCGATTCACCCACATGCATGTTGATCTGTTTACTGAATCTTTCATTCAATGTTTGCATGCACGATCAATCACTTTTACTTTCACTTAGTGTTGCCATGCATTCACTTCCGTATTTTCTTTCAGTTGCCCGTCCGTGAGTCTGACCAACCTTGGCCCGGACTCTACCTTTGTTGAGACAACATTGGGTGTCAGGTGGGGGAGGTCCATTATAGTAGTGAGGAGGTGATTATCCGAAAGGAGTGGAGATGATAGTCGACGGGAGAGCGTAGAGCGTAGTGAGGAGCTAACGGCTGAAAAGCAAACGGTTGGGCAAGTCCCAGTGACAGTTGGTGGAGCTGAAAGTGAAAGAGAGGATTTCTAAGCCGAGTTTCGTAAGGTGCCTACGCGGCAGGTAATCAGTTGGTGTCAGAGACTTTATCTAACTAAATAGCTCAAAGCAGCGTACCTCGCGCGCAAGAAGACACGGCAAACTGAACCTTTCTGAAAGAGTGCTCCGCCGGGTAGTTTTTAAGTGAGAAGTTCAGATTCTAACTCCGCAAAGCAAGTTCCAGTTTGGGAGTAACGAGAGTAACATAAATTGGGCAAGTGCTCGTTCTAGAAATGTGCATTTCTTCCTAGGCACTATCCTCCAAGACTGTTTTGCACATTTCTAGGGAACAATGACTGTTGCCCCAAAAAATTGCGTAATGCAGTCCCTGAGACTGCAGTCACTCCGAGTTGGAATTGTGTATTGCACAATTCCAGTAGTCAATAGCCAGACTGGATTGTGCATTTCTTAGTTCCAATAATCAATCAGCCTCCCAGCAGCCCAAACTATACCTTGTGCAGTCTTGACAGTCAGTCTCTCGACCTCCTGGCAAAAATTGCGCAACCTTCATGATTAGTCACACAGGTATGTTGCAAGTCAGTTCTCAAGTTCATTTTGGTTTTTGACTAACAAATTTCTTACCATCAATTTTGCCATGTCTCCAGGTCTTGTAGGTGTTCATATGCCTCTCAACAATATAGGTACAATGGTTTCCAAGAGAGCAGAGTCAAAGACATTGTTCAGAGCACACTTGGGGATGCATTCGAGCAAGTGTCTATGGACTTGCCTACCCACAAATACAGCAAGTTGTTCATAGACAAGGACATTAAGATATGATGCAGCAACATCATGAAAATCAGCTGAAGGCAACATACCGGATGAAACGAATGTAAGAGAAAGGTTGTTGACAGCACATAGGCAGAACAAATTTGTAAGCTCAAGCAGATCCACTAGCGATGAAAGAAACTTTGGAGACTCAGGCTATGAGGTGACGCCAAGATCATGCGAAGACAAAGAATGGAACAAAGAAGGAGTTACACGTGTTGAAGAAACAACTCAAGGAAGAACATGACCTGCACAGACAAGTGAATTAGTTGCAGTAGGAATAGGAATAACAGGAGGTGCAACATGCACTCATGGATGAAACTACACCCGTACAAGTTATAGATCCATCCTAGTAGCTAGCATGGAGTAGACATGGTGAGCAATGTTGTTGATCAGATTCAATGGATTCAACAACATGCATGTCATTGTGTGCACGCATGCGATCCAACCCATTCATCACACTCACCAAGGCGAAGATAAGAAGAAAATCTGACTAAAGTTGAGCATGTAGTTGAAAGTTGATGCACATGACCACCAGCACACACTGGAATATCAACACAGACACTATGCATCAGTGTGTTGCCGGTTTGGTTGCACCAAGAAAACCATGTGCATGCTAGTAGACAAGTTGGATGAAGGAGCCACACCAATGCACCTAGATGCAACAGAGGCAAGAGTTTGCTTCAGCAAGATGTCACCATGGGGTGCATGCACACCATTACAAACGACCAATCTTGGCATCAACTCACCACCTTCACCATCACAAGCATGTCAAAGAGTTGGTCTCGTCACAATGGACTAAGTGTCAGTGTTGTCTTGCATGGCTTGCTCAAGCCATGTTGTCTCACATAAGTACATGTGCATTTTAATGTAATTTCTTTTCAAGTGTAAGTCAAGTGTCGATAGTTGGATGTAACAATCATAGAGTAGATGAAGAGTCATGAGGGTAGTTGAACTGTCACAAAGCGGGATGTCAAGGGTCACCCCACCCTTTGCTATAAATAGCCCCTCATAACTCATTGTATAGGCTTTTGGTCAGCCAAGCTTCCGATAAGACTAGCTTGGAGAGAGCATGGATAGTATTGTAACGAGCCTTGGCTTCTCCATTGTGTAGAGCTAGTACATCTCTTTGGAGGAGTAGGCAGAAATGGTTGTAACATTCCACTATTTAGACTAGTGGTTGGAAGCCATATCCATAAATTCACATTTCTACGAAGATGAAAAATGGAAACAATGAGAAAGTGAAAAAAGTTTGAAAAAAATGAAAATGAACAAGGCGAATGAAGAGAAAGGCTTCCTGCACAGAGAGGTGATTCAGGTAACTCCGCCGGGTACTAACCAGGCTTGTTAGCAACAGAGCCATGATCGTGTTCCTATGTGACATCGTCGAGGTACTGTCCAGGCCAGATGGCAGTAGAGCAAAACTAGAGATGAAACTAAGACTCTGATGACTATACTGTTTGTGCACCAATATACCCCTCAACCCCAATCGAAACAACTGTGCTGCCTTGGCTTGGAATGTGTGTCAATCGACCAAGAGCTTGGCAGATGCTACATCTTACAATCAAGCTAGTGTGGAAACCAAGAGAAGTTGAGAACTAAACAATACTTCTAGATGTGTTAGAGTTGCTTTTCACGAACAAGGTCCATTCAGAGAATTGGAGTTCTACCAGTGTGTTGCCAAGTGTTATAGCGGCTACAACCACCCTCCAAATTTTTTTTTGAGATTTGTTTTGGAACCTCCCTTCCAACCTTCACAACAGCATGTCTTGCTTCGTCAAGTACACAAGCTTCAATGTTTTTCTTGCACAAAGGCAACCTGTTGATCACAAATTGATGCATTCCCCTCAAAGATTGTTCATCTAGACTTGGTTCAGCAACAAGCTGAGTAGCTACTTCAATAATTTTCCCAAATCTGGAGGGAAACCAACCTTCCCTCAAAAAATTGCACAATCTTGACTAGCATCCTGCTAGGCCCCAAAATTACGCAATTCTGCTAAGCAAGCTTCACCCAAAAAATTGCACAATATTTCCCAGCTAGGTTGCTTAGCCCAGAATTTTCGCAAATCTGGGCAGTAGTTAGCTGCTCTACCCAAAAATTGCGCAAATCTTCTTAGCAACTAGCCTAGCTCCTAGCCAAAAATGCGCATTTTCTCCCAGTAGTTGAGTGGCCTCTTGCATGTGTAGCTGAGTTGATCGGTTCCCTCCGGGACTGAGAAAAACAAACTTGCATGCATGAGTTGCTTCTCCCAAGGAAGCATGCAAGGCATCCCTTGTTTCAAGGACCTATTTTTGGCAGTTGGAGGTTACATGCAAGGGTCATTTTAGAAACCTCCCAACAAGTGTAAATTTTCCTAGATTTGTGGCATGCGCGTCACAACCTTGATTTCATCAAAACTCATGAACCAAATGCTACAGGGCTCATTCCTCACGTCGACCTTGTAGCTCTAACATCCCACATTTCACCTAGGAGTTGTTGACACATTCAGCTTAGCAGCTTTCAAGTAAGCCCGCCTTCCATGTCTTATGTTGCATTTCTGGCACTTTTTGTGTTTTGCTTTGTATGAATGCTGTCTGCTTGATTTCAGTGAGTGCTTGTTGTCATTTTGATATATACTAGCTTGTACTAGCACCGTTTCATTTTTTGTTTCTATCTCACTGCTGTTGCATGCATGAAACTATTTTGCATGAACGGTTGTTGATTCAGTGACTCGGTTCACCCACATGCATGTTGATCTGTTTACTGAGTCTTTCATTCAATGTCTGCATGCATAATCAATCACTTCTACTTTCACTTAGTGTCACCATGCATTCACTTCCGCATTTGCTTTTAGTTGCCCATCGATGAGTCTGGCCAACCTTGGCCCAGACTCTACCTTCATTGAGACAACATTGCGCAATCCGAGGAAGGAAGGCTCTGTCTTCCTCTCCATAAATTCACATTTCTACCCAGGCACTATCCTCTAGGGCTATTTTGTGCATTTCTAAGGGAGAGTGAATATTGGCCCAGAAAATTACGTAATGCAGTCCCAACCAAATTGGACTATGCATTGCGTAGTTCCAACAGTCAGTCAGCCTCCCAGAAGCCCAAATTGTACCTTGCGCAATCTTGACAGTCAGTCTCCCGACATCCCAATGAAAATTGTGCAACCTTCATGATCAATCACACAGGAATGTTGCAAATCAGTTCTCAAGTTCATTTTGGTTTTCGACTGACAGATTGCTTGCCATGAGTGTTTCCATGTCTCTAGGTGGCGCAAGTGTTCATCTGCCTCTCAGCAGTACAAGTACAAAGGTTTCCAAGAGAGCATAGTCGAAGACACCATTTAGAGCACACTTGGGGATGTAGTTGATCAGGTGTCTATGGACTTGCCTACCCATGAAGACATCAAGTTCTTCATAGACAAGAACATCAATATATGACAGCAGCAGCATCACAACGAGCAACATCATGAACAGCAACTGAAGGCAACATACCAGATGCAACGAATGCAAGAGGAAGGTTGTTGACAACACAGAGGCGGAATAAAGTTTCAAGCTCAAGTAGATCCACCGGTGATGAAAGAAACTTTGGAGACTCGGGCTATGAGGTGACAAGACAGAGAATGGAACAAAGAAGGAGTTGCATGTGTTGAAGCAACAACTCAAGGAAGAACATGAGCTGCACAAACAAGCGAATGAGTTGCAGCAGGAATAGGAACATCAAGAGGTGCAACATGCACTCACGTTGAAACTGCGCCCGTAAAAGTTATAGATCCATCCCAGTAGCTAGCACGGAGCAGACATGGTGAGCAGTGTTGTTGATCGCATTCAAGGGATTCAGCAACATGCATGTCATTGTGTGCACACGTGCGATCCAACCCATTCAGCACACTCACCAAGGCAAAGACAAGAGGCAAATCCGACTGGAGCTGAGCATGTATTTGACAGTTGATGTGCATGACCACTAGCACACACTGGAGATTAGCACAGACACTATGCATCAATGTGTTTCCGGTTCAGTTGCACCAAGAAGACCATGTGCATGCTAGCAGATGATTTGGATGAATGAGCCACACCAATGCACCCATATGCAACAGAGGCAAGAGTTCACTTCAGCGAGATGTCACCATGGGGTGCATGCACACCATCATGGATGACCAAGCTTGGCATCAACTCACCACCTTCACCATCACAAGCATGTCAAAATGTTGGTCTTCTCACAATGGACCGAGTGTCAATGATGTCTTGCATGGCTTGCTCAAGCCATGTTGTCTCACATGAGTACACGTGCACTGTAATGTAATGTCTTGTCAACTATAATTCAAGTGTCGATAGTTGGATGTAACAATCATAGAGTAGATGAAGAGTCATGAGGGTAGTTGAATTGTCACAAAGGGGAATGTCAAGGGTCACCCCACCCTTTTCTATAAATAGCCCCTCGTAACTCATTATATAGGCTTTTGGTCAGCCAAGCTTCCGATAAGACTATCTTGGGGAGAGCTTGGACAGTATTGTAACGAGCCTTGGCTTCTCCACTACACAAAGCTAGTACATCTCTTTAGAGGAGTAGGCAAATGTGGTTGTAACGTTCCACTATTGGGACTAGTGGTTGGACATGGATGTATTGTATGATTGGAACTTACACTTCTTTATATAATAAGAGTCAGCATGTTTCATGCATATGGTGTATCGTATTTGTTGGGCTGTTAATATGTCATTATTATTATCATTTTTTAACACCAATTTCTACCATTCTTTATCACGTCATTTATCATAATTTATCATATAATTCCATTTTATAATTATTTATGCTCTTATGGATAAATATTATTTATTCTCCTTTATTTTAAGTAAATTGATGATTATGCATGATTTTACCAATGATGGTTTATTAATAAATTGGTTGTAACATTACTCACCTTTTTTAGCCAACAAGATATTTCCCAGATTGAAGATTTGATCTCCATCTCATCATTAATGTGCCAACTCAGAAATTCGCTGGAATAAGAAGGGATGATTTTGCATTGGACATTTTGGGCAAATGGAGAAGAATCTGGAAAATCCAAAACATGGGTTTTGTTCAAAACTGAACAAATTAGTTTTGTATTGAGCGGCTTTCCCAAATTCTGCCCGTACTAAGAGAAATAGAAGGTTCTTAGAAGATGTTTTTCTCAGATTCACTGTTGTGGCCGTTTTCCAAATTATGCTAGTTGCAATGCCAAATTCAACCTGTCCCTGTTGAATGTTGATGGACAGATATCTCATAGATGATCTTGCTTATCAATTTGTTGAGAACAATCCAATTTTGTAATAGAAATCATATTGTAATCATATCTGTTGTAACTTCTCTCTGCTCTCTATGTATTTAAATGAGAACAAAGATCAAAGAAGGGGATGATTGATTATTCATGATGGAATAGATTATGAGAGATTAAGTCAGGGATTATTAGAGATAGGATAGGATAGGATAGGAGGAAAGGGGGATTGTTGCATTACCATTGTAATTCTCAAGGCTTTTGCTGTTGTAATGATTTCACAATTTGATGATTAATAAGTAAAAGGGTTGTTGTTCATTCATCTTATCTGAAGTAGCCTAGCAGCATTCGCTAGCAGCTAAGGGCCCAGCCTCTGGTGGATTAAGCTGCTACTCTGTATTATATCTTTACGATTTCTGTCGTGTGATGGTTTGGTTTCATTTCTATTTATTGTAGTCACATTGCTTTACTATTTCATATTGTCAGACTTAATGAATCGCTCTGTTTTCTATGTTGTAATTGAATCGTGTTGTTGTTCACTTCCATCATAACAATATAACTGTTTTTTGCAAATATATCGTTATGCTGTTCATTTTAATTACATAGCTTCGTTGTTCATTTTAGTAACTTAACTTTGCTGTTCATTACAGATTTCCATTAGTTTAGCTTTGTTGTTCAAATAGGCTTTGTTGTTATCTCTTTCATGAAAGTATTTGGTTTTGCTTTTAAGTATTATTTCAGTGAGCGTGTTTATTCCATTTCTGTTAGCAACATTATTGATTTATCATTTCCAGTTAATTGCTTTAGTGTGGGTTGAAAGATCAACAACTGTAAAGGACATTGACTATAGTTGTCTAAGTTCTCAGATTGTGGATCCTATTTATGTTTGATTTCATTTACATAAGTTGACAAAGGAAAGAGTTATTACTACTGCATCCTTGACTGATGATTGTTTGAGTAAATGATTTAGTTACAGAGTATTTAAGTTTCTTGCGATTACAATTAGGTTTTGGTTCCAACATCCATTTACTTTTGCATTTTAAGCACTATACTGCAAAACATTACTCTTGAGTGAATGACAGTCTCATACTGAGTACACTCTTGAGATAAAAAATCATCCCTAGGTTGACAATTAATGTGAAGAGAATTAGGAGTTAAAAAGACACCTTTTATCACTCAACAATATTCTATGCTATCTGGTTTACTCTAAATGATATTTTTTTTCTTACGCATGCATGTATGGACTATTCTGTATGAGTATGTATGAATCTTTTTGAAATGTGTTGTTGGTTTAACCATCACTTTGGATTGCTTGCTAACTCACTTTTCAGTTGGTGATGCATCTTTGCTCGTGTGTTCCCTTCCAAGCCGAGTACTATTACAGGTTTCCAAGGGTCACACTCATCTCAACCCCCATGCGTTAGAACCTCTCATGCACCTTCCTTAACTCACTACAGATGTCACACCCTTGCTACCAACATAGTTATCTTACTTGCCTCTGTGCAGAATCGCGGTCAAGGCATTACCATACAACCCACTGTTGGGACTCCTACACAAAACGGTCTGAGGTCTAATTGGGACTTCTTACCGGGGAGGTCCCCTTACATGTTGGTGGGTCCAGCACTATCAACAGGCGGACACAATGTCATCATGGATTTGTCTACCCACTACGAACCCAGATTGCTCTAGGATGATGATTTGAGGCATGATAGGTTTCAGGTGAAAAACTATAATAGTAGAAAGAATCTTGTAGATCACGTTGCAAAGGGCTATGGGATGAAAACCATTGAGATCATTGGCAGCATTGGATGTCAAAACAAGAGTAAGAAATGTAGCATTCAACCCTTGACCATACTTTTTGGTTCTACTGAGGTTCTTCTACCAGCTCTACTATTTCAACCCCCAAGAAGGACCAGCACGCCTTAAATAATTCATAGGTGAATCCATCTAGATCCAAGGCTTTATTCCTAGGAATTTCTTTGACTACGACTTGTACTTCTTCGATTGATATTTTGTGCATTAGGGTTGCATTATGTTCTTCACTGACTAATCAGGAGATGCATTGAGTAACCCATTCTATGTCCTTCAATCAATCTTTCACATCTTCTGCTAGATTCGAAAAGAAGGAGATAAATTCCTGATCCATATCATGGTGGCTTTCAAGATGATTTCCTTCACTAGAGGTGAGTGATGTAATGTGATTGTTCCGGTCATGGCTAATCATAGATTGGTGGGCGAACTTAGTGTTTCATTCTCCCTCTCTCATCCATTAGATCCTATATTTTTAGCACCAAAAGGCTTCTTCTTGTTGACGTCGCTCCTCATGCTAGTTTCTTAAGTGACCTTCTTCCAATTCCAAGGCTTCTTATGTTCCTTCTTGAATAATCTGAACTTGAACCTTCTCCATCTCTTCCTCTAGTTTTCTCTTTTCTTCAAAGATGTTACTGAATTATTCTCTATTCCATAATTTCTATTCTGTGTTTGAGGGCCTTAAGATTCCGTTGGAAGGTCTGCATTTTTTTGCCCTCTAAAACTTCTAGGGCCTCCCATCACTCCTTTAATTTATCTATGAAGCCCAAATGGCAAAGCCAGAATTCTTCAAATCTAAAATACCTATTTTTGTGGGGGGTGTAGATAACACTATCCAAACATATCAGTCGGTGATTTGAGCCCAGGGTGGGCATAATAGATGCTTTGGTAAATGAGTCTCCCAAAAGCAGATCCTTTGAGATGAGGAATATATCCAATGACAAGCCACTCGTTGATGTCCTCCCCTTTTATTTTTCTAACTATGGAGCCCATTCTTAGTATCCACGTCTGCAATATTAAGTACAACATTTGTATCATCAAAAGCCTGAGAGACTAGATCTAATCGCATGACCCCCCTCTTTTCTTCCAAATTCCAATCATATTGAAATCCCCTTGAATGATCCATGCGATATTTAGAAAGCATGATATAAGTCCATTAAGCTTGTGAAGGAAAAACTCTTTCACCTACAGGGTCAAGGGACCATAAACAATTGTCAACCAAATCCAAGAGTCTAATCTAATACTTCGAAACTGTAGATTTTTACTTGTAGATTCAACAAATTATGTGATATGCTAAAACACAAGACAAGAATCTACTCTACTCTTCAATGGAAACCAAAATTGATTGATGAAAACAATAATCAGAAAAGGAAGAATATCAATCGCACATAACACAATATTTCTCTGGGGAAAGAAACTGCTAAAAACCTTGACTATCTATATTGCATTAACTAGAAGATATGAGAAGAAAATACAATGCTTGTTCGCCCTGAACAATTTCTGCACTAGTACAATCTAACTCTCTACCTCACAAACCAGCTCAAGCCAATGCTTAGCCAATTCTCCTACCTGCAGAACCCCTACTTCCTTGCACAATTCCTAGAGGAATCAACCCATATTTAATTGGGAAATCCACTCTCCATAACTTCACAATCCAAATATAGGTCCTCAACTGATTTCATGCACCATATATACAACTCGAAAAATTATACAACTAATAGTACACTCTCCCTGAATTCTAATCTCAGCTGGGTCTTCATCTGAACTGACATGCATGAATTATTTGTGAGTGAATATTTAGTTAACTAGTGTGGTATTGGTGATGCACTGGTTCACTACTCCACTACTAGACCTCTACTAGTTCCTCCAACAGTTAGAACTAGTTTAACTAACTATAACTCAGTTAAACTGAGCTATCTAATTACAACTCCAAATATCTCAACCTGGGCCCCTAAAATTTAGGGATCACTCTACATGACTCTAGATAGACTTCCAACTCGAATTTCCTAAGTGAATTAAGTCAATTTAATTGAATTAACTATTACAAGTTGCTATGAGAATAGATTTACAATTTAATTCAAGGAAAAAATAAATTATAATTTCTTCTTGTTATTTTTAACACTCCCTCTCAACAAGAAAGGGATTATCAGCTACCCCGATCCTATCTCTGTAAAACTCGAATTTGCATCTTGACAATGCCTTTGTCAAAATATCTGCGTTCTACTCCTCTGTGGGAATGTACTCCAACAACATAATTATACTCTACACACAATCTTGAAGATGAAGATACCAGATATCAATATGCTTGGACCGATCGTGAAAAACTGTATTTTCATAGAGTCTGATATAACTCTAATTATCACAGTAAATCACAGTTGGATCCATCTATTGACGAAACAAACCAACTAGAATCTCCCTCATCCAGATAGTCTCACAAGCTTCTTGACTAGCATCCATGTACTCTGCCTCTACTGAAATGAGTGCAATTGATATATGTTTCCTACTGTACCAAGAAATGGATATTGACCCAGTACTGAATATCCCTCTGCATTAGTGAAGCCTTGAAGCTTCACTCCCTCTGTCCATTTGTGCCATAAACCATACTGAATAGTTCCTCTAAGGTATCTCAACACATGCTTGGCTGCCTTCCAATACAACTTGGTCAGCTTAACCATCGCTTGACTAAGCTAGTTAACTATATAGCACATGTCCAGTTGTGTGTTCAAAAAATACATCAGTGAACCCACAAGCTTCTTGTAAATAGTAACTTCCACTAATTCACCAGAAGTGGCATCATCCTTCCTCCAGTTACATGCTAGAGGAGTCTCCATGGGTTTACTACTCTCCATGTGGCACCTTTTCAGTATCTCATTGACATACTTGCCCTGAGAGAAAAAAAAGTTCCTCATCACCTTACTGTACTTCCATGCCCAGAAAGTAGTGCATGAGCCCCAAGTCCTTCATTACAAACTCTCTTGTAAGATCCTCTTTGCAAGACTTGATCAACTTATCATCACCTGTTAGAATCAAATCATCGACATATAAAACAATAATCAACAATTTACCTTCAACCACAATATGGTAAAGGTTCGCATCTGCTTCAATTTTGGTGATGCCCAACCTAGTGAAGTGGCTATCGATCCTGGTGTACCAAGCACGGGATGCTTGCTTCATCCCATACAACTCTCTCTTGAGTCGACACACATGCGACTCTCAGTCAAAGGTCTCAAAACCTTCAGGCTACGCAATATACACATCTTCCTCAATCATGACATTAAGGAAGGTTATCTTTACATCCATATGATATATCTTCCATCCCATCTACGCTGACGGTGCCAATATGGATCTAATTGATGAGTACCTTGCAACAGAGGAAAAATTCTCATTGTAACCAACGCCCTCTACCTGAGAAAATCTTTGGGCCACAAACGTGGCATTATGTTTCTCCACACTACCATCTGGTGCTTGCTTTAGCTTGTAAATCCATTGGGAACTCACCACTAACTTTTCTATTGGTCTTGGGACCACATATGAAACATTTTTCCTGACAATGGAGTCATACTCCTTAACCATGGCATCAACCCAAACCGATTGCTACGACACCTCCTCAAAAGAAGATGGCTTTATCTCAACACATCCTCTCATAAGAGCCATGTGTCTAGTGTACCTCTCTGGTGACCTCCTTTGCCTACGCTAGGATGTGAGTGCTCCCACATTCTCTCTCGTATCATGTAATAACATGTTAGCCTCTCTAGTGCACTTTCTCCCATCTTTGGAAGACTCTACCTGCGTGGGTGTCTCCACTCCCTGATCCTGTGAATGTGGCTACTCCACATCAATCTGAGGCTTCTCCTTAGTAGATAAAATCTCCTCAACCACATGTCGTTGAAGCTCCCTCTCAAGGGAACATCTCATAGCCTTCTCTTCATTAAATTTTACATCCTTGCTAACCATTGTCATCATGTTGGTTGGCAGGTACACCCGATAGTTGTGAGGTGTATTAGTGTACCCCACAAATATCACCAACTCTATCGTTGGCTCAAGCTTCTTCCATGCATCTTTGGTTACATGGCAGTAGACCGATAAACCAAAAATCCTAAAGTAAACCACATCTGGTCTCTTCCCTGAGAAAGCCTATCTGGTGTACTCATCCCAAGAATTCAATGAGGTCTTCTGTTTTGAAAATAAACAAATGTGTTACATGCCTTGGCCCACAAGTGTAGTGGAAAGCCTTGATCATGCAACATCGCTTGTGTTGTCCCTACTGTGCTTATGTGTTTCCTTTCATCCATCCCATTCTGTTGTGGGTTTGAGGTGCTATCAACTTGTTGAATGCCTTCTGTTGCACATAAGTTTTTTAACTCATTCGACACATACTCTCCATCATTATCACTACTGAGAGCTTTAACCTTCCTGCCAATATATTTCTCGGCTAATGTTTTAAATTCACAAAAGTTTGCAAAAGTTTGATCTTTCTTCTACATGAATAAGATCCAACATTTACAAGAAAAAGCATCAACAAATATAACATAATACCTGTGCTTGGCCATGGATGTTGTCAAGAATGGTCCACACACATATGAATGGACTTGATTGAGGATCACCTATGCTCGATTGTATTTGTTATGAAAGGAAGCTTTGGTGTATTTTCCCAAAGTACACCCTTTGCATGTGTCAACTTGCTCTAGTGTACCTTTGGGAAGACCAGTAGAAATTCGTTGCATGATTTTCAAAGCGCCATGATGCAAGTGACCCATTTGCCTATGCCACAACTCACCGATGTCTTGGATCTGCACCTTCTATGCTTTCGTTCTCAAGGCAACACAATATTCTACATCCAACTTCTAGAGTTTCTTCACCCAAACCCCTGCCCTATTTACCTGTCTTGTGGCCATGTGACGATGGAACTCCTTTCCCTTACTAAAGGTCACATCATAGCCTTTATCCTCCAACATGGCAAAAAATACCAAGTTCTTCTTTAAACCAAGAACATACATAACATCTCGCAAAGTGAGGGGAGAACCTGCTTCCCTCTTAAAGGTAATTGTACCAAGCCCAGTAGCACTATACTTCTTGTCATCACCCATCTCGATATGATTTGATATATGATCCAAATGTTTGGTTTCATTTGATATTTATGCCTTAAGGCATTCCCTCTAAGAAGAAACCACCTCCCATGCCACATGTGCCTTTGTGTGCCTTCGATTTGGGTGTTAGACGATAGAAATAGTCTCTACCATAGATTGAAGATTGGTTGATCCAAAATGGATTTTGGATAAGCTCCTAAGTCTAATTCTTCCTTACAGAGGAAAATGAAAGTCCAAGGAAGTTCCTGGACATAGCCCCATTGTAGATATCTTTTCATTCTGAATCTACTGCAACTTGAATGGGTAAAAACAGACTTAGGATGCAGAAGTTATCGCTCAAAGAAGATGCCCTTTGTTCTTTGGAAAAAGAGGCAAAATCCCCTAAAAATGGAAAAAAACCCTTATAAAGAGAAATTGCATCGAAGAAGGGTCAAAGAGCCGAACTTAAGCGGAAAGGGGAGAAACCCTCGATTTCCAATCTCCAATATATCAGGTCGGAGATAGGCCTGTGTGCGATGGCGGGACCTCGAGCTATGCGATATGCCGATTATCGATGATCGGATCGGAAAATCGGTATCGGCAATGGCATGAGACAAAGGACGGACCCCCCCCCAGTTCAATGCAACTTGTGATTGTGATTTATCGCATCGCAGTGATACACAAGGGGCGATAACGCCGGACCCAATGGATTCTATCGGCGTGGGTTGATAAAATTTGAGTATTGATAAATGGGACTTTTCTATGTATTAATGCTTTTCGGTGTAAAAACCGAAAAAACAAAGGAAAGACGCTGAAGCGATAAAACTAGACCCGAAGGGAAATTTAGGCGTGATCTATATAATTTGAGTTTCGTAAAGGCAGATTTCAGGCGAGCCTTAAGCGATAAATGGTTTTGGGTTGGCTCCGCCCGCTTCCACACATTGGTCGACACGTGGCTGGCAGAGGAGAGAGGAAAACCGCCTTTTCGGGTGGGTAACCCCCGTACTCCTAAGCCGCCCGAAATTGGATATTGACCATTGATCGGAGATCCCATAGATCGATGGTGGGGATTACACTAGCGACAAAATGTAGATCCGAAATGATTATAAAATAGATGTGATAAATTTTGAAATCCGATAAAAGAATTTTTACGGGTTTTTCAATGATTTCTCGTGTATTTGGGATTTTAGCCAATATGCCTGTGTGATGCGATATAACGCCTAATGGCAGACCCGATAGGGATTTAGGGGTGATTGAATGGGATTTCAAGTCTGAAAAACACGCCTGATAGTGTATTTTCGAGAAAATACCAGTGTAATGGATTTTTCTCTATTTTCGGCTTATTGCCTAGAAAACGACCCAAATCCCTTGTAACAACTCCTAATCATAATTCCATGCTACAAGCAGGCATTTTTGGCAGACGATGAGGTGTTTGAAAGCCACAGAGCTACAGAGCCAGATGGCCACTCGAACAGACAGCGCAAATAAGCCACAAAGCCACAGGGGAATGATTGAACGTAGGGAAATGGTTGGGGAAGACGAAAAGCTAGGAAAATGCCTCAAAGGAACCCAGAGAGCTCATTTGAGGAGAGCAGTTGCAAGTTGAAGGCAAAGAGCAGAGAGAGAGAGAAAAGCTACTGCGCAGAGCAGCTGAGGGAGTCTTTGGGGTCACTTGGAGGTCAAGTGAAAAGCTAGAGAACTGAAAGTTGCAGAAAGCCAAAGAATCCAGAGCCGAAGAGCCAGAGCTAGAGCTAAGAGCCAGAGACAAAGCTAGAGTCGAAGAGCTAGAGCTAGAGCCAAGAGCCAGAGCCAAGAGCCAGAGCTAGAGCCGAGAGACAGAGCCAGAGCCGAGAGCCAGAAAGCCGAGAGATTCAAGAGCCAGGGACCAAATGGTGTCTAAACCCATTGTTTTTGTGTAAAACAGTGGAGTTTAGCCAAGGGATTATAAAAGGACTTATACCATAATCCTAGAGAGCCTAGTCGAGTTGACTAGAGCTCACGGAGACGTAGCCCAAGAGTTTTGGGTGAACTCCTAATTAAATTGTTGTCTTATGTGTGTTTGTTAATTGCCGCATTGTTTCACTGTTATAGCTTTTATATCAGTCTAAGCAAATCAATTTACAACACATAAATAGCTTAAAACAACCATAAGCATGCACCTTATTTTCAAGCACATATTTAATTCCGCATTGGTTAATCATAAGGACTTAGGAATAAATAAGCTTTGGAAGTGGGAGAGGTTCTTGTAAGTTAGACAAGAAGCCTAAGTGCCCCATTTTCAGATCAGGTGGTATCAGAGCTTGAGATTGGTTAACCACGCCTTCAAGAGAAGGTTATATCAGAATGCTTGATTGACAGAGCAAAAATTTCTTGTTTGAAAGGTGTTTAAACAGTCAGAGGTTGATTGTATGCTTGTTGCAGACTGACTATTGTTTGAGTTTGCAGGGGTGAAGGGAAAGTTGTTGATAGCTCAGTCCAGGAAGGACAAGAAGGAAGAAGGGTTGAAGGCATTCTTCTATCCCAAAGGACCTCAAGGAAATCCTTAGAGAACAAGAGGTTTGTTGCAAAAGTTTGTTGAATAATCTCTTTGTTAATCTTGTTTGAAGTTCTTTTGTTCATTGGCATAATGACTACTTCTACAAGTGAGTCCTCAAATTCTTCTTTCTTCATCACAAGACTCTTTGATGAAGACATGAAGCAATATTTTTCCACCATGATGGATATGGTGAGAGAAATGTATGAGGATGGAAGAAAGAGCAGCATACTTAGAGAGCAATTGAATTCCATGAAGGAAGAGAAGCAATTGCTTTCTGACAAATTGCAGGAAATTGAGAGGCAACTTCATATTGCAAATATGAACCAGAAAATGATGCATGAGCTGGAGACACAGCGCTTTGTTGCCCAAGAAGCCTTAGTCAAGTATCAGCTTGAAGAAGAGGTAAACCATTCCAGTTTGTCTTCAAATTCCTCTAAGAATGCTTATATTGGTTCTCTTGAAAAACATACCAAAGGCATAGGTTCCAAGCTAATGTCCAAGATGGGCTATGAAGGAAAAAGCTTGGGTAGACATGCACAAGTTATTGTTGAACCGATAATAATTGAGGAAAGGCCTAAGTATTTGGGTCTTGGCTATGGAAAAGCCTATGGGGATAGTTACAAAGCTGCCATGAAGGCCATTAAAACAGACCCAAGAAGGATTTGCATTGCAGAGTGTGAATATTGTATTCAGGAGGAATGCAATGGCTTGAAACATCATTTGTAGGATGCAGGTGTTCAGAAGCACACACTTGAACCAGAGAGTTGTGGAGACTTTGACAACCTTGAAGAGATTAATGGTGTTCCAAAGGGAGCCACTCCTTCATTTGCTTCACCTCCTCATGAAGGCAATAAAGGTGAAAGATGCAGGTATAAATCTGGTTCTAAACATTTTCCTTTTGATTGTGCAAATCATGATAAATTTCCACATAGATATGGGAAAAGAATTGCATGTTCCTTTTGTGGTTTGGATAACCATAATGTTTCTAGATGTTGGAAGAGAATGGCCACATACATGAAACTTTTGAAGGAGAAGAATCAAGAAGCCAAAGGTCCATTGGACAAGGCAAATCAAGTTGTCAAGAGGATGCACATGCAGTGCACTTACTGCCATAAGCAAGGACATCTTGCTGCAAAATGTTGGACTTTTGAATCCAGAAATGCTTTCACAAAAGCTGAAGAAAGTGGAAAGATAAGATGGCAGAAGTGGAAAGGAAGATTCCATGAATGATGTGTCTCAAGATGATTCACATGATGATGCTGATGTGCAGACAAAGGTAGTACCTTTGAAAGGGATTGGTAAGAAATGGTTAGAGTTCTTATCTGATTAAGATTGCATTTCTATTGATGCATCTATTTGCATTTCTTTGTTAATGGAATGCAAGTTGTAGGATTTTACCAAGTAGGTGAATGTAGAAGTTGAGCAGGAGACTCACTTTGTTGCTACAACATTATATTTCATTTCAGCTTTGAAAGTACAGTGTGCTTAAGCGAAATTTGAAGGATGAAATGCATGCATAAGCTTGATATACATGAACACAGGGATGTTGATGATTTCCTTGTTTTTGAACATGTATGTGTAATTAACTTGAAGGGTTGATTGCTTTGACATGCATGTAATGATGAAGTGTTGCATCTTTTGAAAAAGAGTCCTAAAGGTCTTTTTCTACATGCTTGACTTGAAGGGTCATTTGTTTAAAGGCATGTTCTGTGGGCTTGTTATCTAGTCCATCATTTGTATGCAGATGTAAGACATGGAGGTGTTCACAAGCTGTGAAATCTGTTTCTTTTGTTGAAGCAGGAGTTTAGGCCATCCAGTTGTTGTCTATATTTTTGTTGTTGTTAACAATTGTTGTTAGCAACTTGTCAAACAGATACAAATGAAAGTTTTGTGGAGCAGATGTACTTCACATTTGTTTGAGCCACCTTGGATCAATGATCAAGGCAAAAAAGTTCAAACCACCTTCTATAACCATTTCAGCAGAAGTTCTGCAGGAAGGCAAGGAGGAAGACAGTGCTTCCCAGGAAGACCAGACCATCCAAGAAGGGAAGTGGTTAGAGACTTTGGTTCAGAGGCACTATGCAAGGCAAGTGTGTGGAGGTTGAAAGAAGAGGGTGTTGGTACTCTCATTTACTGTTCAAATCAGTGTATCAGTCTTTTGGAGACCAAAAGTTATTTTAGTGGGAAAGCATGATCCAAAATGGATTTTGGATAAGCTCCTAAGTCTAAGTGTTCCTCACAGAGGAAAATGAAAGTCCAAGGAAGTTCCTAGACATAGCCCCATTGCAGAGTTATTTTCATTCTGAATCTACTACAGCTTGAATGGGCAAAAATGGAATTAGGATGCAGAAGTTATCGCTCAAAGAAGATGCCCTTTGTTCTTTGGAAAAAGAGGCAAAATCCCCTAAAAATGGCAAAAAACCCTTATAAAGGGAAATCGCATCGGAGAAGGGTCAAAGAGGCGGACTTAAGCAGAAAGGAAAGAAACCCCTGATTGTTGATCTCCGTTATATCGGGTCTAAGATAGGCATGTGTGCGATAGTGGGAGCCTGGGCTATGTGATATGTCGATTGCCGATGATCAGATTGGGAAATCGGTATTAGTGATGGCATGAGACAAAGGACGGACCCCCCGGGCCAATGCAACTTGCGATTGCGATTTATCACATCGCAATGTTGCATCACAGTGATATAATAGGGGCGATAACGCCAGACCCGATGGATTCTATAGGCACGGGCTGATAAAATTTGAGTTCCGGTAAACGGGACTTTTTTGTGTATTAATGCTTTTCGGTGTAAAAACCAAAAAAACAAAGGAAAGGCACCAAAGCGATAAAACCGGACCTGAAGGGAAATTTAGACGTGATCTATATAATTTGAGTTCCGTAAAGGCTGATTTTGGGCAGGCCTCAAGCGGTAAATGGTTTTGGGCTAGCTCCGCCCACTTCCACACACTGGTTAAGACGTGGTTGGCAGAGGAGAGAGGAAAACCGCCTTTTTAGGCAGGTAACCCTCGTACTCCTAAGCCGCCCGAAATTGGATATCAACCATTGATCGGAGATCTCGTAGATCGATGGTGGGGATTACGCTAGTGACAAAAGGCGGACCCTGAAATGATTATAAAACAGATTCGATAAATTTTGAAATCCGATAAAAGAATTTTTACAGGTTTTTCAATGATTTCCCATGTATATGGGATTTTACCCAATATGCCTGTGCGATGCGATATAACGCCCAATGGCGGACCTAATAGGGATTTAGGGGTGATTGAATGGGATTTCAAGTCCGAAAAACACGCCCAATAGTGTATTTTCGGGAAAATACCTGTGTAATGGATTTTTCTTTATTTTCGGCTTATTGCCTAGAAAACAGCCCCGATCCCTTGTAACAGCTCCTAATCATCATTCCACGCTACAAACGGGTGTTTTTGGCAGATGATGAGGTGTTTGAAAGCCACAAAGCTGGAGAGCCAAATGGCCAGTCGAACAGAGAACGCAGAGAAGCCACAAAGCCACAAGGGAATGATTGAACACAGGGAAACGACTGAGGAAGCTGAAAAGCCAAGAAAATGCCTCAAAGGAGCCCAAAGAGCTCAATTGAGGAGAGAAGTTGCAAGCTGAAGGAAGAGAGCAGAGAGAGAGCGAAAAGCTACTGCGCAGAGCAACTGAGGGAGTCTTTGGGGTCACTTGGAGGTCAAGTGAAAAGACATAGAACTGAAGGTTGCAGAAAGCCAAAGAAGCCAGAGCCGAAGAGCCAGGGCCAAAGCTAGAGTCGAAGAGCCAGAGCCAGAGCCAAGAGCCAGAGCCAGAGCCGAGAGCCAAAGCCAGAGCCAAGAGACAGAAAGATGAGAGTTTCAAGAGCCAGGGATAAAATGGTGTCTGAACCCATTGTTTCTGTGTAAAACAGTGGAGTTGAGCCAACGGCTTGTAAAGGACTTATACCATAATCCCAGAGAGTCTAATCGAGTTGACTAGAGCTCACGAAGACGCAGCCTAAGAGTTTTGGGTGAAATCCTAATTAAATTGTTGTCTTATGTGTGTTTGTTAATTGCTGCATTGTTTCACTGCTATAGGTTTTATATCAGTCTAAGCAAATCAATTTTCAACACATAAACAGCTTAAAACAACCATAAGCATGCACCTTATTTTCAAGCACATATTTAATTCCGCATTGGTTAATGATAAGGACTTGGGAATAAATAAGCTTTGGAAATGGGAGAGGTTCTTGTAAGTTAGACAAGAAGCCTAAGTGCCCCATTTTCAGATCATCGGTATTAGTCAGTTACAATTTTCTAATGAGATTCCATGTGATAGATTTGAGTAACAAGATTCATCCACACGAACCAGTGTTCCTTGGGCATCCTCAGACAGACGATAAGCTCTCCAAGGTGTTTTCCACAATGCTCAGAGTGTGAAAAACAACCTTTGTTTTCAGTTGCCATGGATGTATTATATATGACTTGAGTGGCAACCTTGTTTTTAGAGTGGACAAAGTCATTCTCATGGACGACGCAAGAGTGGTGATCCTCACATGAGGCTAAACGTACAAACAGATATATATATATATATATATATATATATATATATATAATATATATATATATAATATAATATATATATATATATATATATGTTTCAATTGGGAAGTTAACCTACCTACTGAAGAAGTTCCACTTGAACTTCCTGAGCCAATTGTGGGAATTAACTTTGCAAGAGATGGAATGCAAGAAAATGATTGGATATCTTTGGTAGTTGTTCACTCCTCCTTTCTCATGGTTACCAGTGTCCATTGCATTCGGTTCCTAGACGAGGGTTTCGTTTTTCAGTTTCTAACTTTTACCTTCCATTCCGATACCCACTGGTTAGTGATACCTCTGATTCTTATGGGATGATGCACAACCAAAGTATGAGTCTCGTTTTCTACAGTGGAACCAAGTTATGGGTCTTTGTTAATTTTATAAGCTTGCAACTTCTAGCCTAGGGTTTGTTAAGTTTCCAGTTGGAAAGTAGACTTGCAACTTCCATCATAGGGTTTGTTGAGTTTCCAGTTGGAAGGCCTCTTATGTATTTAGAAAAATTGGGTCCTTTCAAGGACGACATACTGGGCATACTATACTGACTTCAGTTATTCATTTAAATTTTGTTTTGTTATTGTATTCCTATGTATGTGTATCCTCCTCATTTAAGACTGTGAGGGTTTTGACCGACCTTCTTCCCACAATCCCTTTCTCTTCCTTCCATAAACTACCTCTGTATATATATATATATATATAATAATATATATAATATAATATATATATATAATAATATAGATATAGATATATTACGAGTAACGAATTTTCCAATAGTTTACTAGATTTATTAGTTCATGAGATTGTTTTTAAAATTCTTCTCTTTGTAGGGATAAGATAATTCTGATGTTCAGATTTTGTTACAATGTAGAACTATAGTTTCTCTTTTTGTTTTTTTCCATAATGGTATGACGAACTGTGAGCCAAAGAAGATTTGCAACGCTAATAAAATCATTATGAAAATTTATCTTTGTAACCACTTCCTCTGCCAATATCACACTCAGCTTAATTGGTTGATGGTTCACTTCCTCCTCCTTGGATAGCCCATTGTACAAATATTTCTCTATCTCTTCTTAATAACCTTCATCATTTCTTTTTGTTAAGCTTGCTAGTACCTCATTTTTCTGTTAATTTAACAGCAAGTTACAACTAGTTTTAAAGATAGTTAGGTGGCCTCAACTTTCCCTGTGGGAAACCAAGGTTGTTGGCCACCTAACATCATGGTATGCCATCCAAAAATGATAAGTCTTAATTCTTTCTAACCACACAATATATCACTGTATGTCTATGATTATCCTACCATCTACTTGCCTAATGACATAACTGTCTATACATTGAAAAGTAAAAGTTATCTGCATACTCGTAGACAACATCAAAAACTTTAGAAAGAGACATCATAATAACTGATCTACTTCCTCAGTTGAAGAAGATTCCACTAGTGTCAGGTCTTTTGCAATAGAACCCAGGAGTTTTGCCGGAGAAAGGATGCAAGGTAGGTGGTTTTCTATGTGCCAGAGGTGCCGGAGGTGCCCATATTGCTTCTGCATTTGGAATTGGAGTTTCTGGAAGTCTTTCTTGTAGTTCGGGAAAGCCTGCATTGCAGTGGCCATGCTCATAGCTATATGTTCTAGGGCCTTGCCCATAATCTCTTTTATAGATCGGTAAATAAATAGGGTGTGCTTAAATTGGGTTACTCGGCCTCGTGTATGCCCTGGATTGGGCACCAAGATCTTCCAATCCTCGGCATCAATTTCCATTGAACCTGTCTGGCAGTTCAGATCCGCCTCCCATTCCTCAATCAATTGTCGTATTTCCTCAACTATGCTTTCATGGTAGGCTTCCACAACGTCATTGATGATGCTCATAGTAGGCTTTCCGCCTCTAGGTTTGCCTCTGGGTGAACTGGATTGACCCAACTCCTGTTTGCCTTTGTTCTTCCCGCCACGACCCCGCAGGGTAGGGCTTCAGGTTTGAGCCGCCGCAAGAGCCACGGTTTCCATTTTGCAACCTGAAGATATGTATGACTGAATACTCACAGGTGGTACATGAAACCCACAACAACCCAGCGTTCGGGTCCTTTTACCAACCTACTCACCTGTCCAAAGACCAACAGAGACCCGTAAAACCAGAACATGGGTCTTAGCAGCCTTCCTTTCTTCGTAATTTTTCTTAACAATGTTCCCTGAAACATGGAGGGTTTCCATCACCTTACACCAATACCACTAATCAGACACAAACCTTTCAATGACAACCCTGAGGGCCTGATGAACACTATGACCTTCATTTTTAAGGGGCAGACTCAACACAGACCAACTCATAGGGAAAGGGCCCAAAGGTCTTCTCCCACTCAACACCCAGGGTGTATCGATAACAGCATAGCCCCCCCACACCAGTTTACCCAGCACCAACCCGTCTTGACTCGACTCAGAATTCCGGTAGCCATAAGCTCGAGACTTCACTAGACTACCCCAAAGCCAAACTAGGTCTACCCTGGACAAATACAGAGCCATGGGGTCTATTACCACAAGGAGACCCAACGTTTAATTAGAGTGAATGCCACACATGTGTAAGGTGGTGGGTTTGTCCTTCGCAGTACCCAACGTTTAATTAGAGTGAATGCGCCGAGGATCCAATACACACCCTGATCGGGGACTTCACCATTTGTTTTTTAACCTTGTAAGGGATTTTTTTTTCCTTTCGATCTTGATATATATGCCATTTCTCACGAGTAAGTTATTTTTTAAATAAGTTCATACTTTTGTTAAGTATTTTTTAAATTACACTTATCTCTTTGGCCCCTCTTTTATAAGATATTGAAATTAATTACAAACCTACCAATCAAAACAAATTGTGGATTGCGTCAGCGTAATTGGTTTCACTGGCTTTTTATAAATTTAATTATAAAAGCTTTTTTTTTTCCTTGTCATTTATTCCTGAATTTCATAAAAGACGATTTACAAGTTTTGATCGACTTAGTAATTTTTCCATTCAAAATTTTGAATCCATTCATAAGACATGAAAGTTCATAAATACATTCGTTGAACAAAACTGTGACTGTATCTGAACTGTGATCATGATGAAAATTTTTACCAATATATTTAGAATTATCAATGAAGAAGAACGAAGAACGTTTCCGCATGAATACATGTTACAAGAAAATGTGTTGTGTTGATGGTTCTCTGTATTAATGTAAATGTAAATACGTAATATTTTTTATTTTTTTTTTAAATATGGATATATAATCTTATCATAAGACTTTTGTTTAATAATTTTTCCCCTTCAATCTTTGATATATATGCCATCTCTCACCGGTTCAACACCGGTTCATAGGTGTTGAAGCTTACAATCTCTATCTTTTCTTTTAGTGCAGGCACTAGATTATATCATTATCCATGTATCGGTTGGTTTGCTTCTTAATTAAGGTTTGTTGAACTCTTTTTCAAAATATAACTATTATTTATTTTAAAATTGGAGTTGGTTTCCAATCTTTTTCGTTAGCCATTTGTAGATTATAAATATATATAATATTATTTGGAAATTTATTTATAAAAGAGGATAATGTATAAAACATAAAAATATTTGTGTATATTTTATGGTTCAAATTCATATGCAATCAAAGAATTTTCTCAGACACTCTATTTGTGAAATTTTACTAAGAAAATTTGTTGATAAGAAGCAAAACACACACTGTTACTTTCTAGCTATAGGATCTTTCACGAATATTACTATCAAATAAATTATTCTCTTTATTTGAATAAACATAGATGCCCTTCCTTTCTACTAGATTACTAGTAAGTAAAATTATTATAAAAAAATTGTTTATCAAAATAATTTTTTATCTAGAATTTCTAAGAAATAGGTTTATTATAAAAAAAATTGTTTATTAAAATGAAAATGTTAAAAGTATTGAAATAATAATTAGCCTCGACTATTCATCCATGCTTTAAATATTTTATTTAAGAAAAACTAATTAGAATTAATGAATTAGAAATTGAAAACTTAATTTATTTAAAAAATTAATTACAAATATCAAACCATCCATCATTGATTACAATTCAATGCATACTCTTTCATTTATAGCATCTTTTGTGTTTCATATAATATTAGTTATTTATTCCACCTTTGAAAAATCACATGGGAAACTGAACTCCTTTTCAAAATATAAATATTATGTATATGTGCAATGTTATCATTTAAAATTGGTCTTCTATTTGGTGATTTATGATTAATAATATGGGAAGAATAAATTAATATATAGTTAAAATCACTTTGGATTTTAAAATATTGAAAATATATATATATAATTAAAATCATTATATGGAATTTAGGACCATGTGTAAAATATAAAATGAAATGTGCATATATTTTATGATTCAAATTCATATGCAAACAAAGAATTGTCTTAGACACTATGTTTGTGCAATGGAAAATTTGTTGTTGAGAAGCAAAACACATAGTGCTACTTTTTAGCTATAAGAACTTTCATGAATATTATTTTCAAAGAAATTATTCTCTTTATTTGAACAAATATAGATGCATTTCCTTTATACTGCATTACTAGTAAGTAAAATTATTATAAGAAATTTGTTTATTAAATTTTTTTATCTAGAATTCAATAAATATATTTGTTATAAAAAATGTATTAAAATAAAAATGTTAAAGTATGAAATAATTAGTCTCAACTATTCATGATGTTTAAAATCGTTTTGTTAAAAAAAACTAATTAAAACTAATGAATTAGAAATTGAAAACTTAATATATTTAAAAAATAAATTACAAACCTCAAACCATCCATCATTAGTTACAACTCATTACATACTCTTCTCATTTATAGGACCTTCTATATTTCATATAATATTAGTTATTTATTCATCTTTGAAAAAACACATTAGTTATTGTTTAAAAATGGAGTTTCCCAAATGTTTTGTTTAAAAAAAACTAATTAGAATTAATGGATTAGAAATTGAAAACTTAATATATTTAAAAAATAAATTACAAATGTCAAACCATTCATCATTAGTTACAATTCATTACATACTCTTCTCATCTTCTCATTTATAGGATCTTCTATATTTCATATAATATTAGTTATTTATTCATCTTTGAAAAAACACATTAGTTATTATTCAAAACTGGAGTTTCCCAATCTTCTCTGATTTGGCCATTTGTGAGTTAAAATTTGGGAAGAATAAATTAATATGTAATTAAAATCACTTTAGATTTTAAAATATTGGGAAAAAAATAATATATAATTAAAATCATTACCTAGAAATTTCCTTAAAAATAAGACGATGTCTAAAATATAAAATAATTGTGTATATATTTTAGAATTCAATTTCATATGCAATCAAAGAATTGATTGAGCCACTCTATAAGTTTATGAAAATTTTAGTCGGAAAATTTGTTGATAAGAAGCAAAACACAGTCTTACTTTCGAGCTATAAGATCTTTCATGGATATTATTGCTAAAGAAGTTATTTTCTTTATTTGGACAAATATAGATGCCCTTCCTGTTGAAAATAGCAACAAGAACTATTAAAAATAGAATCCAGAAATTCTAGTTTAATTTGTCCTTGAATTAAAATGAAAATTAAAACCGAATTCTTTTCTCATAGCAACCTGTAAATAATTAATTAAGTTTAATTAACTTATTTAACTTAGGAATTTCGAGTTGGAAGTCTTTCTGAAGTCATGTGTATGTTCTCCCTAAGTTTTAGGGGTCTAGTATGAGTTTCATTGTGAGTTGTAATTAGATAACTCAGTTTACTGAGTTAAGTTCAATTAAATTAGTTCCAAATTGTTTGTGGAACTAATAGAGAGTTAATAGTCAGTTGGTGCACTAATACATCCACTAGTACTACTCCAGTTAACTGAATATTCCCTCATCAGAAACTCATGCATGTCGATTCTGAGAAAGACCCAATTGAGACTAGAGTGCAGGGATAGTGTACTATCAATTGTATGATTTACTGAGTTGTATAAATCATGCATTTAATCAGGAACTGGACCTAGTGTGGATTGTGCAGTTTTGGATGCATTGGATACCCATTAATATGGACTATTTAGCCATAGGAATTTCTCAAGGAAATAGGGGCTTGGAGAGCAACAGAAGAGATTAAGGTTTTGCTTGAGCTTGCTTGTGAGCTGGGAGATTGATCATACTAAGTGCTGGAATTTTTCTTGTGAGAACGAGCATTGTATTATCATCTTGGATTTCTAATATATGCAAATAGATAATGGAGTTTTTAGTTGTGGCTTTCCCCAGATACTTATTTTGTTGCGTGCCATTGATTTATCTTCTTCTTGTTCTTATTGTTTTCATTGATCTATTGGATTCCGTTGGTTGAAAGTAGAAGTAGATTCTTGTCCTTTATTTTAGTAAATTGGATAAGTTTATGAATCTATAGGATTTTCTACATGGTATCAAAGTCAGGTTTTTACAAGAAATTATACATGGTATCGGAGTTGAGAACAGATACTAGAAGAGATTTCAAAGTTTTGAGTTCAGGGTTATAGGTGAAATTTGAATTTGCATTTCATACTTTAGGATCGACAAATGGCGTTCTACGGTTTGCAGCTCGAGCATACCTTGGATGGAAGCTAGAATTATATAGCCTCGAAGGATAGGATGGAAGCTGTGTTGGAGGATAATGGCTTGAAGGAATTCATTGATTAGGACATTCCTAAGCCATTAACATCGAATGCTCAGAATCTGGCCGAATGGAAGAAGTGTGTGGCAAGGGCGAGGTAGATAATCCTTAAGGGAGTTCGAGACCACATTGTCTCAAGTCTCCATGGGAAGGAAACTCTGCATGCTATGTGGAAAGAATTGACGGACTTATATCATAACAATAGTCACCAAATGAAACTGGCATTGAAGGACAAACTTTGAAAAATCAAAATGGAGAAAGGCGAGACTATTCCAAAATACTTGACCAAGTTCACTAAATGTCGCGATGAACTTGAAAGTGTTAAAATCATGATTATCGAGGATGATATGGTGAGTCTTACTCTTTTGGGACTCCCAAAGAGTTGGCATAGTTATTAGGACTCTGTCAATGGTTGCGAGAAGTTGCCGGATTGGGAACGACTGTGGTCATATTTGATGCAAGAGGAGATCAGGAGGAACACCAGAGATGGGACCTCTTCCATGGAAGTGGAAGAGGATTTTGCCTTAGCGAGTAAGTCAAATAAATCCAAGGGAAATAATTCCCAAGGTGAGGCAAGCAGTAAGAAGATGCATTTTTCGAAAGTCAAGTGTTTTCACTGTCACGAGCACAGGCACTATGCCAAGAACTGCCCATAGAAGAAAGTAAGCAAGAAGGATTCGACAATAGCAACAGTAGGTGAAGCTCTAGCTTCATAATTCAAAATTTATTCACTCTCATTGCATGCATGTCCAACACTATCATGGAAGGTGTTTGGTATCTTAACAACGGTGCATCATTCCATATGACGGGGAATAGAAATATCTTTAGTGATTTTGAGGAGAAATACCTAAAGCTGAGCATAGAGTTTGGAGATGACGAGAGGATAGAGCCACCAAGATCAGTAGGTTACCTTTCAAAGGGAGTCTGGCTCCCCTCTCAGGATCACATATGTAATGTATGTTCCAGGACCAAAGAAGAATCTTGTTTTAGTCGCGGTATTGGAAGACCATGGCTATGATGTGGTTTTAATAAGGGAAAGGTTTTCCTTAGACACATCACCACAGGACAGGTGAAACATATCGGTTCACGGTTCAAGAACCTGTATGCTCTTGAGGTTCAAGATGCATGCAAAGCCTTGAGAAGAAAGGAAATGGTTAGATACTTGGTGGTTGAGAGGGAGAGTAAATTACCTCTCAACATGCAGCTACAGAAGAAGCGGTCTCAGATGTAGTCTCAAACAATTGTGGAGCATCCACAATTGGAGAAGCTAAGAGGAAACTGAGTGGAGAGATCCACTCAAGCAGAGAAGAAGTAGTCTCAGACAATTGTGGAGCAACCACAATTGGAGAAGCAGAGAGGAGATCGAGTGGAGGCATCCACCCATGTGGAGACCATCAGTAGGGGGAAATTTCGAGCCAGGTGGGAAGAGGGAGCACATGCAGCGATACCTCTAATTGTGAGGTGGGACGATGTGAAGTGATAGTCCCAAGAGGGCTGGAATTAGGCAGGATCCATTGAGAGGTTTTATCTCATTGATCATACCTTGCAACGTAAGCCCAAAGCACATAGTAGTAGGAGGAACCAATGGTGAATGATGCAGTCAAAGATTAGAGTGACAGAGGTTAGAGCAGTAAGATACTGAAGAGAACAGAGAAGGGTTGACAATAGTGTGGAAAGGAAGACTCAGCAAAAGTGCAGAGTTTTCAGTCAATAGAGGCAATAACAGTCAAAGACTTTGATGACAGATGCATCATACTAATTCAAGTTTGATGTTTTTGTTTGTTTCTGGAGTTGCTATAGCAACAACACTAGAGAGAGGTGTTGCATCCAAAACATTTCAAAGGTTCAAGATCGGGATCAAGTTGAATTCCTTTCTTGTTGAGAGGGAGTGTTGAAAATAGCAACAAGAAATGTTAAATATAGAATCTAGAGATTCCAGTTTAATTTGTCCTTGAATTAAATTGAGAATTAAAATCAAAGTCTTTTCTCATAGCAACTTGCAAATAGTTAATTAAGTTTATTTAAATTAACTAACTTATGAATTTTGAGTTGGAAGTATTTCTGAAGTCATGTATATTTTCTCCCTAAGTTTTAGGGGTCCAATATGAGTTTCATTGTGAGTTGTAATTAGATAACTCAGTTTACTGAGTTAAGTTCAGTTAAATTAGTTCCAAACTGTTTTTGGAACTAATGGAGAGTTAACAGATAGTTGGTGCACTAATACATACACTAGTGCTACTCCAGTTAACTAAAGATTCCCTCATCAGAAACTCATGCATGTCGATTATGAGAAAGACCCAATTGAGACTAGAGTGCAGGGACAATGTACTATGAGTTGTATGATTTACTAAGTTGTATAGATCATGCATGCGATCAGGAACTGGACCTAGTGTGGATTGCGCAATTTTGGATGCACTGGATACCCATTAATATGGACTATTTAGCCATAGGAATTGCGCAAGGAAATAGGAGCTTGGAGAGCAACAAAAGAGGCTAAGGTTTGGCTTGAGCTTGCTTGTGAGCTGGGAGATTGATCATACTGAGTGTTGGGATTGTTCTTGTGAGAACAAGCATTGTATTATCGTCTTGGATTTTTGATATATGCAATACAGATAGTGGGATTTTGAACTGTGGCTTTCCCCAGATACTTATTGTGTTATGTGCCATTAATTTATCTTCTTCTTGTTCTTATTGTTTTCATTGATCTATTGGCTTCCACTGGTTGAAAGTAGAAGTAGATTCTTGTCATGTGCTTTAGTAAATCTCATGAGCTTGTGAATCTACAGGGTTTTTTACACTTCCTTTCTATTGGATCTAAAAGCTAAACCTTGTTAGGATGAAATATTAAAGACAAAATCTCATTCAACAACTCCACTTCAATTCAAGTTCCTTCCGAGTCAATGCGTCGATGCAGCCTTTGTAAACATCCATCCTTTAGTTCGCAAGGTGCATAGGCTCTCTCTGGCCTTCAATCTGCTGGCATGTATTAGTTTCTCTACCCTTAATTCATTTCTTAATGAAACATGAATTTTTTTGTTGAGGAATTTCCTATGTAGATGGTATGTAAATTAATTTTTCTACAATAAAATGCACATGGTTATTTTTTTTGACGATAATTTTTTGAAGTTACTTTAAAAATATGTCACCACATATCAGGTAGGTGAATATAAACAAGTTATTTTATGAACATGTTAGCAAGTATCAAATTGTAAAGTAAGAATTTGGATGGACAAAACTTAAAGTCAGGGTTATCCAACTCCTTGTATAGGCATGAACACTGGAGGAGGAAGGGGTAGGTTTCTTTTCTATATGAATTATATGTTATAAATCCTCAAGGTTGTTCAAAATTTTACTAAAATAATAGTTTTGGGTTATTATCACAAAACTCCTGCAAATCATTTTTTTATAATATACCACTACTTAACCTTGAGAAAGGCACAATCCATCTTGGTACAATACATTACAACTAACTTAAAGTTTGACAAAGTTATACACCATTTTAGTACACTACATTTTATAGCCAGGGTTCAATTTCTGCAAAATCCTCTTTTATTAGGAAATGACCGATTTCGACATTTCAAAGACTTGACCATATGGTTACCTCTTTGGCGCGATCGTCATGGGGAGGATAATTGTGTAATGTCCCTTAATAATAAACAATAAATAATAAATAATATATAAAATTTAAAATACAAGAAATAAATAATAATAATAACAAAATAAAAATAACAATACTAAAGTTAAATAAATATAAAAAGAAATAAAACAAGAAAGCAATAAAGTTGCATGTAGACACATGGAGTGAGTGCATGTGGTTCCCCTTCCAATGTTTTCTCTATTTAATAGATGGTGAGGAAAATGAGAGGCATTCCATCATTCCAAGATTCTATCATTCATTTTCTTGGGAGAATAGTGTTCTAAGACAGAGGAGTCACTGGCAGTAGTACGTTGATTGAGGGCTTGGGGGTGGCTAGTTGTAGCAAGTCCTTGCGCAGTTGAGCCTACGGTTGGGTGGAGAGTCGTCCCCAAAACCTTGTTGTTGTAAGCAGACTTCAACCACAGGTAAGTGCTAATCATAGTTTGAACTTGATGTTAATTAGTTGATTAATTACATGTTTAATTTGCGCTGCTACATATGGTATTAGAGGTTAGGCTCAACCCTTAGGGCCTATGGACATCTTAGAAAAAAAAATTTATTTTGTTTTGTTGGGATTTTTAACTCGACTTGTTTTGAAAGTCACAGGATCGTTACTTCCGGGAGGCCGCATGTCTTTTTTTTTTGTTCTACAAATCCTCACTATACACGTAAATTTTTTTTTTTATTCAATGCATACTGGCTGCATAGTTATATTTTGATGGTGTTAATTTTTAAAGTCATTCCTATGAGTAATTTCCACGGTAAATCTTATCATGTACATATTTAGTAACGAAGTGCTTCTGATTTAATTTACTGTTTTGAAGGAGTTCCCACCCAATATGAGTTTATTTATTTTGGCATGAATACTGGAATTCTCTTTTGGTTTGCCTTTCTTGTTGGTAAGGCTCTCGCTGGTGGAAACTTGCAGACTTATTGCAAAAAGACAAGGGCTTTATTGGCAAAACACTTTCATAAGTTTTTGTTTTGGACTTTTCTTTCTGTTTTTGATTTATTGCGTCTCACTAACTGCTAAATTTGTGCATGGATTAATGATGACAAAGAGAATCCCTCACAGTTTTTTTCAAGTTCCGTGTCCTAAATACGTAGATTTACCAGCTCACTGTTTATTTTTTCCTTGAATCATTATGAGACAAATATGATTGACATGTTTAAATAAAATTATGAATCTATTCCTTGAAGCACTATGCGTTATGGAGTTTGAAGTACAATTTGCTCCATACAAATGTCAGGCCAAGAGCTAATACCTCTCTACAAACTGTCGATGCTCTGTCTGTGCTATCCAGCTTCTTCAATTCCTCCTCAAAATCCTTGATTTGCTGATCTAAGCGGTTCAACTCTGCTAATTTGTGATTTATTCCACGTAAGTTTGGAGTTCCAGGAGCTGGTCTCGACTCCAGCCTTTTCATATCCGAGCTCCTTCTGGCTGTCCCCTGCATCTTTACGGGCTGTTATCAGATTATTTATGCCACGTTATTTTCAATCATATTTGTCTCATGAGCTGAGCCGCTTAGATCAGCAGATCAAGGATTTTTAGGAGGAATTGAAGAAGTTGGATAGCATAGTGCTTCAAGGAATAGGTTCATAATTTTATTTAAACCTGGCAATCATATTTGCATTTTCAAGGAAAAAAATAAATAGTGAGCTGGTAAATCTACGTATTTAGAACACAGAACTTGAAAAACTGTGAGGGATTCTCATTTTCATCATTAAGATATGTGCCAATTTAGCAGTCTATGAGATGCAATAAATCAAAAACAAAAAGAAAAGTCCAAAACAAAAACTTCTGAAAGTGTCTTTGCCAATAAAACCCTTGTCTTTTTATGCAGCTAGTATGCACTGAATAAAAAAAAAAAAAATTACGTGTATAGTGAGGGTTTGTAGAACAAAAAAAAAAGACATGCGGCCTCCCGGAAGTAACGATCTTGTAATTCTCAAAACAAGTCAAGTTAAAAGTTCCAACAAAACAAAAATTTATTTTTTTTCTAAGATGCCCATAGGCCCTAAGGGTTGAACTTGCTCTGATATCATATGTAACAACCCAAAATAAACATGTAATTAATCATGTAATTTATATTCAATATGCAATTAATTAACATCAAGTTCAAACTATGAGTAGAACACTTATCTGTACCTGTGATCTTTTGTTGAATTCTGCTAACTGCAACAAGGTTTTGAGGACGACTCTCCACCCAACCGTAGGCTCAATTGCGCAAGGACTTGCTAAAATTGGCCACCCCTGAGCACTCAATCAACGTACTACTACCATCATTGTCCATGAAAAATTTAAATGTGAGGTGTTATGTGGAAACAACCTCTTTTAACGTTATGGGAAGTCCTACTCATGAAACAATGAGTGCAAATTAGTCAAGTACAACCTCTATTAAGGAAATACGTTGATTGATTTTGAAACAACCCCAAAATAAACTTGTAATTATTTAGATTAATCAAGTAATTTATAATCATCATGCAATTATCAACTAATTAACATCAAAATTCAAAAATATGAGTAGAGACACTTACTTGTGATTTCAATTGAAGTCTACTAACTGCAACAAGGTTTTGGGGATGACTCTCCACCCAACCGTAGGCTCAATTGCACAAGGACTTGCTACAAATGACCACCCTCGAGCCCTTAATCAACGTACTACTGTCGTGACTCCTTTGTCTTAGAACACTGTTCTCCCAAGAGAATGAGTGATAGAATCTTGGAACAATGGAATGCCTCCCATCTTCCTCACCATCTAATAAATAGAGCAAATATTGAAAGGGGAACCACATGCACACACTCCATGTGTATACATGCAACTTTATTGCTTTCTTGTTTTATTTATTTTGTTTTTACTTTTTGATAGCTTTACTAATTTTTACTGCTTTCTTGTTTTATTTATTTTTATATTTATTTAGCTTTAGTATTGTTTATTTATTATTTTAATACTATTTGTTATTTATTTACTATTACTATTTTTTATTTATTGTTATTATTTAGTTTCTTGTATTTTAATATTATATATAATTATTTATTATTTATTATTATTATTATTATTATTATTTATTATTATTTATTATTAAGGGACATTACAGACTCTCCCGCTTTAAGGAACTTCGTCCCAAAGTTAAGTTGAATTATTTTATTATTATTATTATTATTATTCAACATCCATCTAGGATCTATGTTATTTTCTAGGGTGGTGTTTTGTGGAATGTTATTTTCTAGGGTGGTGTTTTGTGGAACAACCTCTTTTAACGTTATGGGAACAAAACTTGATAAGTTTCTCTATGTGAAGGCCTACTCACGAAACAATGGGTGCAAATCAGTCAAGTACAACCTCTATTAATTGACTCTCACTTCTTTTGTCAATATGTACACCATCCTTCTCAAGATATCCTTATAAAATTTCTAGCAACATTCCCTCCTATATTTAAACTATTATTATTATTATTATTATTATTATTATTTGGTCATTATGAATATTCTCAACTTCATATCTTCATACTTTTAAACTATGTAGATCATCACTAGATCATAACTATGATCATTTCCAATCAAGTTTCTCAGTCCACTCACCAATACCCTTAAAGAACTTTCTTCTTGATAGAACATCCCTTCATTTCCTCCTACCTTATAATATATATAATATATATATATATATATATATAATATATATATATATATATATATATATTTCTCCTAGTCTTAATTTCCTAATATTCCATGTCTACTAGCTTAAAAAAATGGAAACTTCTTCACTTCATTCTATTTTATTAAATTGACTTCAATTTCTCACCTCCAGTCACTGTGGTTTCTTTTCCTCCTATCTTAAAAGCATAGCATTGATACACTTTGGAAATGTTGTTACTATTTCTCAACTTGGGTAATACCCTATAAATAAATTCATTAAGATGGCTACCAAATGTACTCCGCTTATCATTTCCTATTTTAAGACATCAACCTAATAAATATCCCTGATCATACATCTTGTTATCCATAATTCATGCATATAGTTAGTCACCTATGGAAAACTTTACAATGTGGCTCTCCCATTAGAGGGAAAAACTATTATAGATGTTGTCATGCACACAACTTATCTATCTATGTCATCATACCTTCCAGATTCCTTCACACTGACCTTCATTATTACCATGATTATTCAACTTCATTAGTTGATTGCCAATATTTTCTTCTTTATGTGCATCATCCTTAGATAGACCCTATAGTGATAACTCAAGTTATGATTATACCAATTTCTTCCATTATGTTCTAAAATAGGTTGCCACTTCTTATTGATTTCTTACCCTTGTTGTGACACTTCCTCTCAACCACCTTAAGCATCTGATCCAAGTTGGCCATAATCACATAAGCTATCATTAGTTATCATCACTAGGAAATTTGCAAGTTTCTCCTTAGACAACTTTATCCACTATATGCAATTAACCTTGAATCATGAAACCTCATGTAACGTTATACTCAACATCATAACAGTTAATTAAACTAAACTGAAATCATAATGTAAGATTTAGATGTATCATAAGTTTAAACAATAAAACATGATTTAGATGCTCCAAATTCAAATCTGTACGATTTTCCACTGAGACTAAAATATACCATCCTATGGTTTATATATATACTGCAAACCCAACTGATTCACTCAAGAATGAAGAAGACTTTAATGGTAGCTTGATGATGTTTAATATATAAATGATATGATAAGAACGTTGATCTGCAAATGTAGTAAATGAGCACATACATGTAATCTGAATGGCAATTGTAATGCAAAATCAAATGTATTAGAATATTTTACATGTGTATTTCATGAAGGTACCCAAAGTTTAAAAGTAAAGGTCTCATTCATTCATATGTTCAGTCCATGATACCACTTTAACCATAACAAAAGTGTGTTGTCTTTATTGGAACCTATGTAAGAGGACTACAACTATTTTAATTTATTAGAAAGATATATAGAAAGATCATTGCATGCGATTAATGTGTCGTGGAACATGGTATGGTGAAGTATATCATATATGCTCATGGAACCCATGCTTTGAAATGTAAATGTCACTTTTGTGTTAAGAGATCATTCACATATGAATTTATTAGTAATCAATCGATCTAGAGATCTACTGGTGTTGCCAAAAAATAAAGTATACTAGTGTTCCATAGATTAGTCAGAGGAAATGTGCGTAGGACTGAAATTTGTTGAACCATTCAAACATTTTCCTTGATCGGAGAAGTGATGCAAATATTAAACTGTATTATCATCATACAAATGTCATCACGAATTGATTTAAATTTGCATAACCTTCCCCAAAAGAATTGGCGTCAACAAATTAATTACCACTGTTTATATCCATTTGCATCATAAAAAAGAATTTAGGAATTAAGACCCTGAAATCTGGAGGCATATGAAAACGGAAGAGCTTGACAAGCAAATGCAACAATTGGTTTAAAACAAAGATCTTTCCAGATTCATAAATGTTAATTGATTTGAAGTATCATCAGGAAGAATGTATTAGCCTTGACATTAGCAAAAATTAATGGTTTATCAGAGTTATCATGTGATCTAGAAATGAAAAAGAGGTTAATGTGTAACAAAAAAAATATCAGATTCCTAGCTTGCAGCATCATCCGCTATTGCCTTAGATTATGCGTGATTTGAATCAGAGTTAAAAATCTGTCGAAATGGGTGCAGATCACTTATTCTGAATCAGCAATTGACTGTTCATTTAGATATTAACAGTTGATAAACAACTTAAATCAATAATATGTTGTTTCACTTTATATGCTATAACTTCTAATTGATTTTCTTATTATTGTGTTCTTTATCTCCTAGAGCCTGGCATCTAAATGGTTAAAACTTGTTATCATCACTGTTATAATGAAACATCTGGAAAAGGTTTTCAAAGCTAGATCAGGTTTGAACACATGATAACCAACAATTGCTAGAATGTAATGACACACGAATAATGCCAGCACAGAATCATGCCAAGTCCAAATTTTCCATAGAACTCTCCATTTTAATCTTCGTTGCCATAAGAAGTGATATAAAACCATTTTTGTCAAGAGAATCCTCACAAAAGAATCAAAAGTTTAACATAAATTGAAATTCTGTGTTGTAGAGTGAAATATCTGTTTAAGCAATCATAACTTATGCTAGAAGAAAAATTAAATGGACTGCCTTTAACAAAATAAATTGTTAAACAAATTTATTGAATGTATCTTAGGATTCTTATGACCATTAAATGATTACTCTAAAGGGCTTTAAGAAATCAAACAACCAAAGAGATATTCCAACAGAAACACACCATAAACAAGAAAAGACATTGCCACCCAACCCAAAACCAGATCGAATGACTGGGAAGGTTATCCCTCCCCAAAACACAAATAAAATTATTTTATTAATAAAATGGCCCGCCTGCAAGTGCACCTGTGAAGGCAATACCATATCAAACCCTTAACAAAGCTTTAATAGCTACTGGGTTTTACATTCATTAATTACAACATAAAGATCAAAACAATACCAGGAAACTCTGAACAAACCTATTGGCTACAATACATTTTAGATATAATGATTTTAACGCTTTGAATTCTTGACGAGAGAAGGAGCTTCTGTTGGTGCTTGAACTTTGAATAGATATGCACTTCATTTGAGGTAACCTTGTGGATTATATTTATCTGCAAATGGCTTTAACCTGGATGCTACACAAAGAGATTACACAAACCTAAATTCCAAAGCTTTTTCCACCAAAGAGTCGTACTGATTTCTTGTTAATTTGGAATTTATTGGTGTGATCTACAAAAGCTAATGAATTGACAGCAAATCATTTACCATTAAGTCGTTAAAAAAGTGTGATCTGCAATAAAACAATCATAATGACAGAGTAAAGAGATCAACCTGCATTTAAATTCCAAATTTTCTATGAAAGGTGCAAAATTTTAGCAGATGCAAATAAGTCCCTCGATCAAATCCGATGAAAAACTTTTGAAGATTTTTTTTTTTTTGTTAGAAGAAGGAAAATTGACAGAAGGGTAGAGATGATCATTAATTGGGAAAAGAGATTCATGAATTCATGAATTCCATGGAAAGTCCAGTGTGTCAGACCTGCAATTCATTGACTTGTTCTTGTACAGGTCAATTTTCCGCGACAATCTCTCAAATTGGGATTTTCAAAACATATCGCAATAGATGAAAGGAAACGGCTCAGATTCTTTGAATTTAAAAGGAATTAGAAGCGGTGATCCCATTCTTTTCGGCTGCAATTTTGTATGTTATTTTATTAGAATTGAGTAGAAATAATCCATCCATATCACGTCCAACAATCCCTGAATGAGTCCAAGCGGAACCAAGAATATAAAACCTAGTTCCATACCTACCGAATGAATGCTACATCTTTCTATCGAAGTCAATCTATAGGCCTCTATTAACGAAGATCCTTCTGTCTCTGCTTCGATGAAGGTATCTATCTCTAGGCGATAAAAGTGGTGATTTCCATGCGAGTAATTACCATGCCCTTCTATAAGAATAATTACCAAAGATGATGAAGTTCCAATCTATAGAGCCGTGAACATATATTCAGTTCTGCTCCAGTGACACCATCTTCGTTGTTTCTTTGATCCATTAATATTTACTATATCATAAGTCAATCATTTCCCTCACGATTTTAAAACAGCACACCCTATCCCCTTAGTAAATCATGTTGATCGAATTAGTCCCTAACAAAAAATGTTCAAGAAAGTCTATGATATGAGGTTCTCAAGGATATGAGGTTCTCAAGGGTAGAAAAGCTTCTAAATTCACCGAAAGCATACAAACCAGAATTAATAAAAATACACTCCCAACTTTCTTTTCGCTTAATTGTAAATCCAGTGATTTAATCACCGTAGCTATCATTAACCATTCAAGTCACCATAATTACCCAATGCGCTATACATCCATAAAATACCATAAAAGTAAAGGATAAGCATTCAATATCAACCCGTCTGCAACAGATTAAGATAATATAAATGATAGTCTAACTTTGCACAGAGACGCAGAAAAACATAACATTAATGTACAAAGCTTATGTAAATTAAACAAAAACGTGGCATAGATAATCTGATAACAGCCCGTAAAGATGCAGGGGACAGCCAGAGGGAGCATGGATATGAAAAGGCTGGAGCCGAGACCAGCTCCTGGAACTCTAGACTTACGTGGAATAAATCACAAATTAGCAGAGTTGAACTGCTTAGATCAACAGATCAAGGATTTTGAGGAGGAATTGAAGAAGTTGGATAGCACATATCAAAGGTAGGACTCAAACCTTAAGACCTATGGGAATTTTAATAATAAAAAAATATCTAATATCTAAATTTCTTACCATATATGGTTTCAATCTATTTTGTTATCTTGCCGTTTGCTATTGCATGCACATTTTTATTTATTATAGGTCTTCTCCATGACTGAAATTGAAATAGAAATAGTGTATAATTTTACTTATAAATTTTCCTATAGTAAATAATTAAATGCATATTCTGCACGATAGCCCAAAGTCTGAACGATAGCCCACTCAGGCAGCCGCGAGGATTTGAGGCTATTTAGCCCAGCCGCAGGAGTTGTGGAAGCAATATTACCCAGGCCGCAGGCCTTGAAAAGCCAATAAAATTCTCTGCAACTGATCATCAAGGCTAATCTCCTTTGTTGCAGAGCTACAAAATTTCTTCAAGGGTTTGGTGCTAGTTTTCTATTCAAAAAAATATTCCAATCCATTTAATTTGTTTCAAGACTAATCTGACCTTGTTTTTTTCACAGGCCTAGCGAAATTTTAGGAGGATTTGGTTTTGTTTTTTTCATTAATAATCGTCCATTTTAAGATCTGATCCAATAAATTTTGCTAACTAACATTTGTTTTGCAGGCTTATACATCTTGGACAGGGGTTTTAGTTTTTATTATAGAGTTAGGGGTGATGAAATTTCTGAAGCGAATTGCCCTTAACTGAAATTTATATAATTTTGGAATAGTAGGTTTTAATGTGATTAGAATGTCTTCAATTTAGAGAGAATCTAGGGTATTAGGAGTCTAATGAGCTAGCATTTCTGGTCTGGTGGTCCATTGCAAAGGTGACAAATGTTAACAAGCTGTGTTAGGCAGTTTTGAGTAGTTGAGGCAGATGTTCAATTTTTCTTTTTCTTTGTTGTATTAGGATATTTTCTATTGAGTAGAAAGCTATACATATATGTACAATTAGAACAAGGAGTTACAGAGGACATTTAGAGCAGGAGCACAAAAGCCAGGCAAAGCATGAATGCAAAGCATTTAATTTACTATCAATGTCTTATTATATCAGTAATAGAATTAAGACAGCTCGAACAGCTACAGGTAAACTCAAACTACAAGAAAGAGACCAAACCCCGAGGAGGAGTGACGTATTACGGCCCCGCAATTGTAATAACGAACAACGGCCCCGCGTTACAGAGCGGAGGCTTGGAAGCCGCGGTGCCATTCTTCATATTGATCCTGTTCCATGCCTTGAACACCGGCAGGAACGACGCAAGGGATCGATGACATACAATGCAGATGAATAGAGTTCGTTGATATTAAGGTTTGCTACAAGTGTTTTGGTACAGTGCCACTGCATTTTTTTGAACCTATGTAGATTCGTTTGCCAACGACCCAGTGCATTTCGTTAACTAATTAAGACATTCAATTCAATAGGACAGAATGTGCCAATGTGTTGTTTTTCACGGTGGACGGCGGTGGTGTATCAGGCCACCCACCAAGATTCATTGTCCTAAAAGGCATTCAGTTGGGGATAAGTGCAGGTCCCTGGTGATTTTGACCAAAAGCCTAGGCAGCAGGGGTTACCATTTGTGGAACCTGACTTATTAAGGCTAACTGTATTGCTTATGGATTTTAACAGGAACATTTAAAGAAAACAGACTTAAGTTGTAATTGATGAATGTAAAACTTAGTAGCCATTAAAGTCTGGTTGGAGTTTGATATGGTGTTGCTTTCGCAAGTGCGCTTGTAAGCTGACCATCTTATTAATAAAATGATTTTATTTTATGTTTAGGGAGGGATAATTTTCCCAGTGATCTGATCAGGTTTTGGGTAGGGTGACAGTGTTCTTCTTGTTTATGGTGTGTTTTTGTTGGAATTTCTCTTTGATTGTTTAATTTCGTAAAGCCCCTTAGAGTAATCATTTAATGGCCATAAGAATATCAAGATACATTTAATAAATTTGTTATAACTATTTATTTTGTGAAAGGCAGTCCATTTAATTTTTTTATTTTTTTATTTTTTTTTAACGTCTTTCTTCTAACATAAGTTATGATTACTTACACTGATACTCAAAATATTTCACTCTACAGCATAAAATTTCAATTTATCCTAGCACATAAAAGTCGTGAATATGTAGCATTAATATTGGTATGGCATATAATTTCAAAAGTCAGTGGTAAATAAATTTTCTTTCAGAATTTAAGTACATTCTTAAAACAATAATGCCATCAATATTCTTAAGCTTTATTCATTCGAATTTTGATTTTATGTGGAGACAATTTTCTAAGTTTTATTCAGACATCATTATTACCTTCCAACTCATGTTTTCCGTGGTATAATACTATAAAATAAGTCATTATTGATAATCTATGGTTTAAGTATTGAAATAAATAAACTTGGATGAATGGAAAATCAATTGTGTGTTGATGTAGCTAATTGCATATTCTAAAATTAGGGTATATTCTAGATTTATTTTAGCTTTTGACACAAGGAAGTAATGTAAAATTCAACTTGATTAAATAGGGGAGATCATGGCTCCTAAACGTCGAAGACAAACCCAAAGCAACCCTGAGGTGAAAACCCCACCTCCCGCCACTTCAAAGATAGGAACCCCAGCTGAACAAGCTATATTACATTCCCTTGGGGAAATGACTAATATCTTTAAGGATTGTGTCTCAAACCAAGGACAAGATCAAGGAAATAATCAAGGTAAAGGAAGGGAGTTGGAACAAAAACAGAGACAAGACCTAAATTCTCAATTCAATGCCAAAGATGGACAAGCATCCCTTGATAATATGAAAGAAGTCCAAAAATCCAAATTACTAGAGTTTACGGGTCAAGAAGGGGGTTCAAAAGCAGAAGCATGGGTAATTAGTATCAAAAGAGCACTTAGTTTTAAAGCATACACTTCAAGGGAAAATGCCCAAATATCAATGAGTCTACTAAAAGAAGATGCTCTATTATGGTGGTTAAATGAAGAACCGAAGATGCAAGTCACCCCAATGCAAGTCACTTAGGAAATGCTTGAGGAAGCCTTCCGAACTAGGTACCTATCAGAGGAGTACAAGCACCAACAAGTAGGTGTTTTCCATGAAGTGCAACAAAATGGTAGATATATCGAGGACTATGAAGCTGAATTCTATGCATTGGTCCATCACGTGGACTATATGGCGATGATAAATGTCAAGTTGAAATATTCTTGCATGGACTCGATCCCTTAGTCCGAGCGGAAGTCGCCATGTGGAAACCCACCACTATGGCAACAACCACTAGTTTAGCCAAACAAGTCTTGAGGAAGATAAATATGAAAAAGCGAATGGTGGTTGATGAAAATACAGGGAAGGAACATCCCACAATGAGGATAAACAGACCAGGGGGCATCCATATAGATTCTTGGGAAGACAAAACAATGTTTCTCGGATCGCTAGTGCAACTTCTCGGCTACCTCCAGGAGGACATAAGGGTCAGCCCTACTTGAATGGTGGGAGTAGAGGATTTGGTGGTCAAGGACAAGTACAATGTAAAAATTAGGAATAAGTAGAATATTGGCAATGTAAAAGTCCACATTATAGAAGGGATTGTCCAAGGTATCAAGCCAGGATTAAACAACAGGGACACAAAGCAAAAGGAGGAAGACCACAAAACCCACACCGAATTCATGCAACCACAAACCATTGCCAGGCTGAGCACCAAGCCGCAGTAGTGGAGTCCGCAGGTATGATCAATAACATCCCTCTATCTGTGTTAATTAATCCAGGTGTCACTGATAGTTTTATTTCTCCTTAAACAATACTTAGATGTGGATTGATAGCTCATGAGCAAAGTAACTTTAGAATGGTAGAAATGGCATTAGGTTCTCAGCAATCAGTAGGGTCAATGGTAAGAGATTGCAGTGTTAACATTGTGGGGTGTGACACCAAGATGAACCTGTATAGCACAACTCTAGGGACGTATGACTTAATTGTAGGAATGGATTGGCTTGAACCCCATCAAGCTATACTGGGTTGCTATAATAAGATAGTTCTCTTAAAAAATGACCAAGGAGAAACCAAAGTAATAAAAGGCATTAGATGTGATGTTACGTTGCGCCTCATATCAGCGAAGAAAGTTAATAAGTGTATGAGGAAAGAGGTTGTTTATTATAGTTATTATTTTCTATGATACTATGACGGTATAGCTAATGCATTGGTTGCATGTTGAAGTATGATGATTTACAGGACTCCACAAATGGGCCGAAAGGGCCGGTTTATTTGATGATCTCGTGCGAGCCCATACGCACGAGGGAGAATAAGTAACACCATATGGGCTGGGGACAAACTCAATCAACACTACATATGCCAGTGGTCCCTTTGTCTTGTGTAGCTCTTGATGGATAGCTCTTAAAGGGCTATGAGACCATCTTGAAGAGGCCAAGTGCTTGATGTTCTAGGCTAGGTGCCCGTTATTGGATTGGGATGCTGAAGTCTAGTGGGGATGTAAGGACTTTGATGTCTGGGGTTGTGCGCCTTAGTAGTTGTAGAGGGAGTAGGCCAGCCTTGCGAGATGTCCGGAGTCATTGAGTACCGTACCGGATGCCTGCCTTAGGGAAAATGAGGTTTGAGTCAGGTGCGAGCCTTGGGGCTAGCATTGGACTAGGATACAAACCAGGTCAGGCTTATGCCTGCTACCGAAAGTGGGAAAAAGAACAGAGATTCCTTGGGATTTCCCAGGTGTTGTGAAACTTTCGATGTCTACTGATTATACTAATTCAACAGAAGGTGTTGGCAACATGAAGCAATAAATAACAAAAACAATAAATAATAAATAATAATAATAAGAATAAGAATAAGAATAATTCAACTTAAACTTCGGGACGAAGTTCCTTAAAGTGAGGAAGTATGTAATGTCCCTTAATAATAAATAATAAATAATATAATATAGTATTAAAATACACGAAAGTAAACAATAAACAATAAATAAAAATAGTGATAGTAAATAAAAAATAAATAATAAAAAATAATAAATAACAATACTAAAGCTAAATAAATATAAAAAGAAATAAAACAAGAAAGCAGTAAAAATCAGTAAAGCTATCAAAATGTAAAAACAAAAGAAATAAAACAAGAAAGTAATAAAGTTGCATGTAAACATATGGAGTGTGCATGTGGTTCTCCTTCCAATGTTTGTTCTATTTAACAGATGGTGAGGAAGATGAGAGGCATTCCATCATTCCAAGATTCTATTATTCATTCTCTTGAGAGAATAGTGTTTTAAGACAGAGGAGTCACTGGCACTTGGCCTCCTCAAGATGGTCCCATAGCCCTTCAAGAGCTATCCATCAAGAGCTACACAAGACAAAGGAACCACTGGCATATGTAGTGTTGATTGAGTTTTCCCCCAGCCCATATGATATTATACCTTGAGAAGGATTGTGTACATATTGACAAAAGAAGTGACAGTCAATTAATAGAGGTTATATTTAACTGATTTGCACTCATTGTTTATTGAGTAGGACTTCCCATAACATTAAAAGAAGTTGTTTCCACATAACACCTCACATTTAAATTTTTCATGGACAATGATGGTAGTAGTGTCTCCAACTGCTTCAAAATCTAAAATAAAGACACTATTTAATAAGCAAGAATCTCTTGTCCAACTTGAAGAAGGGTGAAATTACAATAGAGCAATCAAATCGTATTGAGATAGGAACTTGATGAGATAAAAAAATATTTTTGGTGGATGAAAATGATAATTATTAAGGGATGTACATATAAGTCAACATGGATCAACAAACCCTCATGCAAGTAAATTAAGCACGATTTAAAATTAAATCATGATGACCTAGTGTGGATTGCATATAGCGGTATTGGAATCGGTAAACCAAAGGGTAAATGGATGTAAAACCAAGGGATTTTAACTTTGAGATAGATAATTTAAATAATGATTGAATAACTAGTAAATCGTAAACAATGAATTTCACCAGAATTTCCTTGGGGAAGGAAGAATATATGATGAGAGATTAAGACTCAAGATGATGAGGCTCATGTGAAATTTAACAATGTACTTAGATGACCATATCGATGGTGTAATGATCAACTTCCTAGTTGAAAGAAGTGGAAATGATTATTGAAAAGGAATTGACAACTTGATGAAAACAAGACACTAATAAGATGGGTAAGATAACCTAGATCCTAGGGATACGTTGAATAATCGTATTTCATAGTTCGTATTCAAGTTTTGTACAAGTAAATGAAATTGATTTGTCTGATGAATCATGATAAGAATTCTTATAGAGTATTATTCTATATTTGATAAGTATTGAGATGTTTCTCATATTGACAATGTTTCATAATATGATGGTAGGAGGATAATGATGTACATGTGGTTCTTATAGTGATGATGTATCCTTATGATGATAGTGACATGCATAGGTATTATGATGTTATGTCAAGGTATATTGACATATTCATTTACTACGTGATGATAGGTATTTAATGTTGAATACTCATGATGGATATGATATGCATAACGTGGCATAGGAATTATGATGCTACAATATGAGGTTATTGACATGTGGTTCATCTATTATGAGAAGTCATGATATGTCTTTGATGCAAATATGTTGATGTTATAACTTATGATGGTATTTCATGAGGTGAAGCATGTGATAGTTGCGTACAAATTTATGACATGCATGAGCATGCAGTTTGTTATTATTCATAATGTTGTGATTAACAATGATGAATGTTACATGATGACATGCAAGACTTTGAAATATGATTGACATGTTTAAATAAAATTATGAATCTATTCCTTGAAGCACTATGTGTTGTGGAGTTTGTAGTACAATTTGCTCCATACAAATGTCAGGCCAAGAGCTAATACCTCTCTGCAAACTATCGACGCTCTGTCTGTGCTATCCAGCTTCTTCAATTCCTCCTCAAAATCATTGATCTGCTGATCTAAGAGGTTCAACTCTGCTAATTTGTGATTTATTCCACGTAAGTCTGGATTTCCAAGCGCTGGTCTCGGCTCCGGCCTTTTCATATCCGGGCTCCTTCTAGCTATCCCCTGCATCATTACGGGCTATTATCAGATTATCTATGCCACGTTTTTGTTTAATTTACATAAGCTTTATACATTATGTTATGTTTTTCTGCGTCTCTGTGCAAAGTTAGACTATCATGTATATTATCTTAATCTATTGCAGACGGGTTGATATTGAATGGTTATCCTTTACTTTTATGGTATTTTATGGATGTATAGGGTATTGGGTAATTATGGTGACTTGAATGGTTAATGATAGCTACACTGATTAAATAATTGGATTTATAGTTAAGCGAAAAGAAAGTTGGGAGTGTATTTTTATTAATTCTGGTTTGTATGCTTTCGATGAATTTAGAAGCTTTTCTACCCTTGAGAACCTCATATGATAAACTTTCTTGAACATTTTTTTGTTAGGGACTGATTCGATCAACATGATTTACTAAGGGGACAGGGTGTGCTGTTTTAAAATCTTGAGAGAAATGATTGACTTATGATATAGTAAATATTAATGGATCAAGGAAACAACGAAGATGGTGTTGCTAGAGCAGAACTGAATATATGCTCACGGCTCTATAGATTGGAACTTCATTATCTTTGGTAATTATTCTTATAGAAAGGCATGGTAATTACTCGCATGGAAATCACCACTTTTATCACATAGAGATAGATACCTTCATCGAAGCAGAGACAGAAGGATCTTCATTAATAGAGGCCTATAGATTGACTTCGATAGAAAGATGTAACATTCATTCAGTAGGTATGGAACTAGGTTCTATATTCTTGGTTCTACTTGGATTCATTTAGGGATTGTTGGATGTGATATGGATGGATTATTTCTACTCAGTTCTAATAAAATAACATACAAAATTGCAGCCGAAAAGTATGGGATCACCGCTTCTAATTCCTTTTAAATTCATAGAATCTGAGTCGTTTCCTTTCATGTATTGTGATATGTTTTGAAAATCCCAATTTGAGAGATTGTCGTGGAAAATTGACTTGTACAAGAACAAGTCAATGAATTGCAGGGCTGACACACTGGACTTTCCATGGAATTCATGAATTCATGAATGCCTTTTCCCAATTAATGATCATCTCTACCCTTCTGTTGATTTTCCTTCTTCTCACAAAAAAAAAAATCTTCAAAAGTTGTTCATCGGATTTGATCTATGGACTTATTTGCATGTGCTAAATTTTTCCACCTTTCATAGAAAATATGGAATGTAAATGCAGGTTGATCTCTTTACTCCGTCATTATGATTGTTTTATTGCAGATCACACTCTTTTAACGACTTAATGGTAAATGATCTGATGTCAATTCGTTAGCTTTTGCAAATCACACTCTTTCATTGCTTATATTACTAATAAATTCCAAATTACCAAGAAGTCAATACGACTCTTTGGTGGAAAAAGCTTTGGAATTCAGGTTTGTGTAATCTCTTTGTGTAGCATCTAGGTTACAACCATTTGCAGATAAATATGATCCACAAGGTTACCTCAAATGAAGTGCATATACGTTCAAAGTCCAAGCACTAAAAGAAGCTCCTTCTCTCGTCAAGAATTCAAAGCGCTAAAATCATTATACCTAAAATGTATTGCAGCCAATAGGTTTGTTCAAAGCTTCTTGGTATTGTTTCGATCTTTATGTTGTAATTAATGAATGTAAAACCCGGTAACTATTAAAGCTTTGTTAAGGGTTTGATATGGTATTGCCTTCGCGGATCCGCTTGCAAGCGGGCCATCTTATTAATAAAATGATTTTATTTTGTGTTTTGAGGAGAGATAACCTTCCCAGTCATCCGATCCGGTTTTGGGTCGGGTGGCGGTGTCTCTTCTTGTTTATGGTGTGTTTCTATTTGAATATCTCTTTGGTTGTTTGATTTCTTAAAACCCCTTAGAGTAATTATTTAATAGTCATAAGAATCCCAAGATACATTCAATAAATTTTTTTAACAATTTATTTTGTTAAAGGCAGTTCATTTAATTTTTCTTCTAGCATAAGTTATGATTGCTTAAATAAATATTTCACTCCACAGAACAGAATTTCAATTTATGTTAAAATTTTGATTCGTTTGTGAGGATTCTCTTGACACAAATGATTTTATATCACTTCTCATGGCAACGAAGATTAAAATGAAGAGTTCTATGGAAAATTTGGACTTGGCATGATTTTGTGCTGGCATTATTCGTGTGTCATTACATTCTAGCAATTGTTGGTTATCATGTGTTCAAACCTGATCTAGCTTTGAAAACCTTTTCTAGACGTGTCATTATAACAATAATGATAAAAATCTGTATTCAAATTTTAACCATTTAGATGCTAGGATCTAGGAGATAAAGAACACTAAAATAAGCAAATCAATTAGAAGCTATAGCATATAAAGCGAAACAACATATTATTGATTTAAGATGTTTATCAACTGTTAATATCTAAATGCAACAGTCAATTGCTAATTCAGGATAACTGATCTACATTCATTTCGACAGATTTTTAACTCCGACTCAAATCATGCATAATCTAAGGCAATAGCGGATGATGCTGCAGCTGGGAATCTGATATTTTTTTTGTCACGCATTAACCTCTTTTTCATTTCTAAATCACATGATAACTTTGATAAACCATTAATTTTTGCTAACGTCAAGGCTAATAAATTCTTCCTGGTGATACTTCAAATCAATTAACGTTTATAAATCTAGAACGATCTCTTTTTTAAACCAATTGTTGCATTTGCTTGTTAAGATCTTCCGTTTTCATATGCCTACAGATTTCAGGGTATCAATTCCTAAATTCCGTTTTATGATGCAAATGGATATAAACAGTGGTAATTAATTTGTTGACACCAATTCTTTTGGGGGAGGGTATGTAAATTTAAATCAATTCCTGATGACATTTGTATGATGATAATACAGTTTAGCATTTGCATCACTTCTCCGATCAAGGCAAATTTTTAAATGGTTCAACAAATTTCAGTCCTACACACATTTCATCTGACTAATCTATGGAACACTGGTATACTTTATTTTTTGGCAACACTAGTGGATCTCTAGATCGATTGATTACTAATAAATTCATATGTGAATGATCTCTTAACACAAAAGTGACATTTACATTTCAATGCTTGGGTTCCATGATCATATATGATATACTTCACCATACCATGTTCCACGACACATTAATCACATGCAATGATCTTTCTATACATCTTTCTGATAAATTAAAATAGTTGTAGTCCTCTTACATAGGTTCCACTAAAGACAATACACTTTTGTTATGGTTAAATTGGTATCATGAACTGAACATATGAATGAATGAGACCTTTACTTTTAAACTTTGGGTACCTTCATGAAATACATATGTAAAATATTCTAATAAATTTGATTTTGCACTGCAATTGCCATTCATATTACATTTATGTGCTCATTTACTACATTTGCATCAACGTTCTTAATCATATCATTTATATATTAAACATCATCAAGCTACCATTGAAGTCTCCTTCATTCTTGAGTGAATCGGTTGGGTTTGCAGTATATATATAAACCACAGGATGGTATATTTTAGTCTCTGTGGAAAATCGTACAGATTTGGATTTGGAGCATCTAAATCATGTTTTATTGTTAAAATTATGATACATCTAAATCTTACACTATGATTTCAATTTAGTTTAATTAACTGTTATGATTTTGAGTATAACGTTACATGAGGTTTCGTGATTCAAGGTTAGTTGCATATAGTGGATAAAGTTGTCTAAGGAGAAACTTGCAAATTTCCTAATGATGATAACTAATGATAGCTCATGTGATTATGACCAACTTGGATCAGAGTTTTAAGGTGGTTGAGAGGAAGTGTCACAACAAGGGTAAGAAATCAATAAGAAGAGGCAACCTATTTTAGAACATAATGGAAGAAATTGGTATATTCATAACTTGAGGTATCACTATAGGGTCTATCTAAGGATGATGCACATAAAGAAGAAAATATTGGCAATCAACTAATGAAGTTGAATAATCATGGTAATAATGAAGGTCAGTGTGAAGGAACTTGGAAGGTATGATGACATAGATAGATAAGTTGTGTGAATGACAACATCTATAATAGTTTTTCCCTCTAATGGGAGAGCCACATTGTAGAGTTTTCCATAGGTGACTAACTATATGCATGAATTATGGATAACAAGATGTATGATCAAATAATTTTATTAGGTTGTCGTCTTAAAACAGGAAATGATAAGCGGAGTACATTTGGTAGCCATCTTAATGAATTTATTTATAGGGTATTACCCAAGCTGGGAAATAGTAACAACATTTCCAAAGTGTATCAATGCTATGCTTTTAAGATAGGAGGAAAAGAAACCACAGTGACTCGAGGTGAGAAATTAAAGTCAATTTAATAAAATAGAATGAAATGAAGAAGTTTCCAATTTTTTAAGCTAGTAGACATGGAATATTAGGAAATTAAGACTAAGAGAAAATATATATATAAGAATATCAGGTAAGAGGAATGAAGGGATGTTCTATCAAGAAGAAAGTTCTTTAAGGGTATCGATGAGTGGACCGAGAAACCTGATTGGAAATGATCATAGTGATGATCTACATAGTTTAAAAGTATGAAGATATGAAGTTGAGAATATTCATAATGACCAAAATATAAATAAATAAATAAATAAAAATATAGTTGAAGTATAGGAAGGAATGTTGCTAGAAATTTTATAAGGATATCTTGAGAAGGATGGTGCACATATTGACAAAAAAGTGAGAGTCAATTAATAGAGGTTGTACTTGACTGATTTGCACTCATTATTTCATGAGTAGGACTTCACATAGAGAAACTTATCAAGTTTTGTTCCCAGTACGTTAAAAGAGGTTGTTCCACAGAACACCACACATTTAAATTTTTCATGGACAATGATGGTAGTAGTGTTTCCAACTGTTTCAAAACCTAAAATAAAAATACTATTTAATGAGCAAGAATCTCTTGTCCAACTTGAAGAAGGGTGAATTTACGATAAAGCAATCAAGTGGTATTGAGATAGGAACTTGACGAGATAAGAAAATATTTTTTTGGATGAAAATAATAATTGTTAAGTGATGTATGTATAAGTCAACATGGATCAACAAACCCTCATGCAAGTAAATTAAGCATGATATAAAATTAAATCATGGTGACCTAGTGTTTATATGCAATTGCATTTAGCGGTATTGGAATCGGTAAGCCAAAGGGTAAATGGATGTAAAACCAAGGGTTTAATTTTGAGATAGATGATTTAAATAATGATTATATGACTAGTAATATCTTAACAATGAATTTCACTAGAATTTCATTGGGGAAGGAAGAATATATGACGAGAGATTAAGACTCAAGATGATGAGGCTTATGTGAAATTTAACGATGTACTTAGATGATTATACCTATGGTGTAAATGGTCAACTTCCTAGTGGAAAGAAGTGGAAATGATTACTGAAAAAGTAATTGGTATCTTGATGAAAACATACCACTAATAACACTGATGAGATAGCATAGATCCTAGATGGATGTTGAATAATCTTAGTTTATAGTTGAATGTTTGTAGAGTAAATGAAATTGATTTTTCTGATGAATCATGATAAGAATACTTATAGAGTATTATTCTATATTTGATGAGTATTGAGATGTTTCTCATATTGATGATGTTTCATGATATGATGGTATGAGGGTGATCATGCACATGTGGTTCATATTTATATAGTTGATGATGTATCCTTATGATGATTATGATATGCATAACGTGGCATAGGAATTATAATGCTATAATATGAGGTTTATTGACATGTGGTTTATTTATTATGAGAATTCATGATATATCTTTGATGCAAATATTTTGATGTTATAACTTATGATGGTATTTCATGAGATGAAGCATGTGATAGTTGTGTACAAATTTATGACATGCATGAGCATGCAATTCGTTATTATTCATAATGTTGTGATTAACAATGATGAATGTTCTCATAATGACATGCAGGACTTGGCATGTGGATTATTTTCTATGATACTATGATGGTATAGCTAATGCAATTGTTGTATGTTGAGGTGTGATGATTCACAAGACTCCACAAATGGGTCAAGAGGGCCAGTTTATTTGATGATCTCGTGCGAGCCCATACGCATGAGGGAGAATAAGTAACACCATATGGGTTGGGGACAAACTCAATCAACACTACATAGGCCAGTGGTTCCTTTGTTTTGTGTAGCTCTTGAGGTTAGCTATTGAAGGGCTATGGGACCATCTTGAGGAGGCCAAGTGCTTAACGTTCTAGGTTAGGTGCCTGTTATTGGATTGGGATGCCGAAGTCTGGTGGGGGTGTAAGGACTTCGATGCCTGGGGCTATGCACGGTAGTTGTGGAGGGAGTGGGCCAGCCTTGCGAGATGCCCAGAGTCATTGAGTACCGTACTAGATGTCTGCCTTGGGGCAGATGAGGTCTGAGTCAGGTGCGAACCTTAGGGCCAGCCTTGGACTAGGATACAGACCGAGTCAGGCTTATGCATGGTACCAAAAGTGGGAAAAATGACAGAGATTCCTTGGGATTTCTTGGGTGTTGTGAAACTTTCGATTCTTGCTGGTTATACTAGTTCAGCAGAGAGTGTAGGCAACATGAAGTAATAAATAACAAAAATAATAAATAATAATAATTCAACTTAACTTCGGGACGAATTTCCTTAAAGTGGGGAAGTATGTAATGTCCCTTGATAATAAATAATATAAATATATTAAAACACAGAAAATAAATAAAAACATAAAAAAAAAATAGTGATAGTAAATAAATAATATATAATAAATTAATAACAATACTAAAGTTAAATAAATATAAAAAGAAATAAAACAAGAAAGCAATAAAAATTAGTAAAGCTATCAAAAAGTAAAAACAAAAGAAATAAAACAAGAAAGCAATAAAGTTGCATGTAGACACAAGGAGTGTGTGCATGTGGTTCCCCTTCCAATGTTTGCTCTATTTAATAGATGGTGAGGAAGATGAGAGACATTCCATCATTCTAAGATTCTATCATTCATTCTCTTGGGAGAATAGTGTTCTAAGACAAAAGAGTCACTGGCAGTAGTATGTTGATTGAGGGCTCGGGTTTGGCCAGTTGTAGCAAGTCCTTGCACAATTGAGCCTACAGTTGGGTGGAGAGTCGTCCCCAAAACCTTGTTGTTGTAAGCAGATTTCAACCACAGGTAAGTGCTACTCATAGTTTGAACTTGATATTAATTAGTTGATTAATCACATGTTTAATTTGGGTTGTTACAAATTGTATACACAAAGGAACTTTAGTTATCATGAAGTTTTTACATACACAACTATTCTCTTACCAGAAAAAGGCCTTATGTTACCCCAACCAATAAAATGTAAACTTGAAGCAAAAACTCCAATCTATTTATGATCTAACAAAAAAATACCTTAGTATAGGTTGAGTATCAGGATTGATTGTTGGATTGTTTAGATTTGATGGTGTCATCACTTGAAAGCAATTTCCATTGGAGTAATCACAAATGGACCCAATGATCTGGAATATATTCATCATTTCCAAATTAAAAGAACAACATATAACTCAATATAAACAAAATAAGTTACTTTAAAAGCATATTAACACATATCAAACAATTGAATATAAACAAACCTTAAGAACATGTCAGTATATATCAAGTCATAAGATACCAGGTTGAATTGACAAAATGAAAACATAGGCTTACCCAACTCCTCATAACTGGTGGAGGAAGAGGTAGGTTGCTTTTCTGCATGAATTACATGAATTCTAAGTGAAAAATGGAGGAGGTTGTTTAAAAAGTCACTGAAAGCACAAATTTTGGTACAATTACTACTAACTTAAAGTTGAAAATGGTACAATTCATTTTATCACTTGGATTCAGTTTATGCAAAATCCTCTATTTCCATGAAATCATCAAATTGGATATATTAGAGACTTCATAAGATGATTACCTCTTTGGTGTGATCCTGATGGTCAAGATAGTTGCATGCACAAAAGAAATTTATTATCAGGCAGGTTTCAAATACCTAACTATCCTCTTACCAGAAATAAGCCTTATTTTTTCATACTGCAATCTATTTACGATCTAATATATATATATTTTATATATATATATATATATATACCTTAGTTAAGTTCGAGTATCGAGACCGATTGTTGGATCATTTAGAATTTAATGGTGCCATCACTTGAAGCCAATATCCATTGGGGAAGTCACAAATGGACCCAACGGTCTAAAATATATTAATCATTTCCAAATTAAAAGAACAACATATAACTCAATATAAACAAAATAAGTTACTTTAATTACATGTTACTACATATCAAATAGTTGAATATAAACAAATCTTAAGAACATCTTAGTACATATCAAGTCATATGATACCAGGTTGAATTGAGAAAATCAAAACAAAAGCTTACCCAACTCCTTGTATAGGTAAAAAACCAGTGGAGGAAGAGGTAGGTCACTTTCCTGCATGAATTACAAGAATTCTAAGTGACAAATGGAGGAGGTTGTTTAAAAGTTCACTAAAAGCACACATTTTGGGTTATTCTCATTTAACTCCAACAAATCAATCTTTATGGACAATGTTATGAATATGATCAATGGTATACATATACCACAAACTTGAAGTTGAAAAAGGTACAATCCATTTTCTCACTTGGATTCAATTTCTGCAAAATCCTATTTTTCCAATAAATCATCAGTTTGGACATATTAGAGACTTCACAAGATGATTATCTCTTTTGTGTGATTATGATGGTCAAGATAGTTGCATGCACAAAAGAAATTTATTTATCATGCAAGTTTCACATACGTAACTATCCTATTACCATAAATAGGCCTTATTTTCTTATGTAAAGTGACAGGAAATCTGTAACATGGACAATGCTAATGATTAGTGTGGTAACATAACCAGATGACACAGTCACAACCCCACCATCTCCAGTGATATTCAAATTGTATTTCCCCCATTGTTGCCAGTGGCCATTGTGTTGGCATGGTTGTTAAATTCATGGAAATCTATAAATGTGTAGAACTTGGAAATTCAATGGGCTAACAACAATTTTTTCTTCTCACTTGTTGTCAAATTGGATAACATTTTCTTTAGGAGAGAAGAGAATGTAGTATCAGATGTTGTAAAAATTGTAATACATTTCTCTGTGTTGTTTTTTTGTGCTTGTAGAATTGTAAGCAGGATGTTGGGTTCCAAGAGGCTCAAGAAAGTCTTGAATGACCTAGCTAATGAGAGTAGAGTTGTCAGATTGGCGAAGACCGGTGCCATTGTTGGTGCCAGTCTTGGGTTTGGGTTTAATGTGGATGCTAGTTCAGCCACTAGAACTACAATGCCTCCATGCTGATTACCATGGCTACCTCCCATTATTCCGAGCATATCAATCAAACAAACCATTATCTGAATAATTTCACTATAGTTCTTCATTGTCACTCCAATTGCATTAACCACACCATGTGATTAAATAATAAAGGAAACAAATTTAGACATGAAGCCTATTCATAACTAAAACTTCCAACATGTTACTCTACTCTACTCACTATTTCCAGAAGGTCAAACCTACTCAAATACTCTACATCAATAGATCACAACTGTCTTAATCACACACAAATTGCAAACAAAAACCAAGAGCACCCATCTCTTCAATACATCAGATTGGACATATTAGAGACTTCACGATTACCTCTTTGGTGTGATCCAAGAAATCATCAGATTGGACATATTAGAGACTTCACAAGATGATTACCTCTTTGGTGTGATCCCGATGGTCAAGATAGTTGCATGTGCAAAATAAATTTATTATCGGGCAGGTTTCACATACCTAACTATCTTCTTACCACAAATAGGCTTTATTTTTTCAAACTCCAATCTATTTACGACCTAATAAAAAAAATACCTTAGTCAAGTTTGAGTATCGAGATCAATTGCTGGATCGTTTAGATTTGATGGTGCCATCAATTTAAGGCAATATACATTGGGGCAGTCACAAATGGACCCAATAGTTTGAAATATATTCACAATTTTCAAATTAAAGGAACAACATATAACTCAATATAAACAAAATAAGTTACTTTAAAAACATATTACTACATATCAAACAATTGAATATAAACAAATCATAAGAACATCTCAATACATATCAAGTCATAAGATACCAAGTTGAATTGAGAAAAATAAAACATAGGCTTACCCAACTCCTCGTATAGGTAAAAAAACTAGTGGAGGAAGAGGTAAGTCACTTTTCAGCATGAATTACATGAATTCTAAGTGACAAATGGAGGATGTTTTTTAAAAGTTCACTAGAAGCACAAATTTTGGGTTATTCTCATATAACTCCGAAAAATCAGTCTTTATGGAGAATACTATGAATATGATCAATGGTATACATATACCACTAGCTTGAAGTTGAAAATGGTACAATCCATTTTCTCGCTTGGATTCAATTTATGCAAAAGCCTATTTTTCCAAGAAATCATCAATTTGGACATATTAGAGACTTCACAAGATGATTATCTCTTTTGTGTGTCTATGATGGTCAAGATAGTTGCATGCACAACATAAATTTATTTATCAGGCAATTTTCACATACGTAACTATCCTCTTACCATAAATAGGCCTTATTTTCTTATGTAAAGTGCCAAGAAATATGTAACATGCACAATGCTAATGATTAGTGTGGTCACATAACCAGACGACATAGTCACAGTCCCACCATCTCCTGTGATATTCAAATTGTATTTCCCCCATTGTTTTTAGTTGCCATTGTGTTTGCATGGTTGTTAAATTCATGGAAATATATAAATGTGTAGAACTTTGAAATGCAATGGGCCAACAACAATTTTTTCTTCTCATTGACTGTCAAATTGCCTAGAATTTTCTTTGGGCGAGAAGAGAATGTAGTATCGGATGTTGTACATATTGTAATACCTTGCTCTATGTTGTTTTTTATTGCTTGTAGAATTGTAAGCAGGTTGTTGAGTTCCAAGAGACTCAAGAAAGTCTTGAATGACCTAACTAATGATATCAGAGTTGTCAGATTGGCGAAGATCAATGTCAGTGTCGGTGCTAGTATTGGGGTTGGGTTTAATGTGGATGTTAGTTCAACCGCCAGAACTACAATGCCTCCATTCTCATTACCATGGCTACCTCCCATTATTCCCAACATAACAATCAAACAAACCATTATCTTAATAATTGCACTACAACTCTTCATTGTCACTCCAATTGGATCAACCACGCCATGTATCAGACAATAAAAGGAAACAAATTTAGACATGAACCTATTCATAACCAAAATTTCCAACAAGTTGTTTCCAAAAGGTCAAACCTACTCAAATACTCTACATCAATAAATCACAATTGTCTTAATCACACACAAATTGGAAAGAAAAAACAAGAGAAACCATCTCTTTAATACATCAAAGATGATTACCTCTTTGGTGTGATCTAATAAATCATCAAATTGGACATATTAGAGACTTCACAAGATGATTACCTCTTTGGTGTGATCCTGATGGCCAAGATAGTTGCATGCACAAAATAATTTATTATTGGGCAGGTTTCACATACCTAACTATCCTCTTACCATAAATAGGTCTTATTTTTTCAAACTCCAATATATTTACGATCTAATATATAAAAAATACCTTAGTCAAGTTTGAGTATTAGGATCGATAGATGGATTGTTTAGATTTGATGGTGCCATCACTTGAAGGAAATATCCATTGGGGCAGTCACAAATGGACCCACCAGTTTGAAATATATTCATTATTTCCAAATTAAAGGAACAACATATAACTCAATATAAACAAAATAAGTTACTTTAAAAACATATTACTACATATCAAACAGTTGAATATAAACAAATCTTAAGAACATCTCAATACATATCAAGTCATAAGATACCAAGTTGAAATGAGAAAATCAAAACATAGGCTTACCTAGCTCCTTGTATAGGTAAACATACCGGTGGAGGAAGAGGTAGGTTTCTTTTCTACATGAATTACATGAATTCTAAGTGACAAATGGAGGAGGTTGATTCAAATTTCACTGAAAGCACAAATTTTGGGTTATTCTCATATAACTCCAACAAATCAATCATTATGGACAATGTTATGAATATGATCAATGGTATAAATATACCACTAACTTGAAGTTGAAAATGGTACAATCAATTTTCTCACTTGGATTTAGTTTTTGCAAAAGCATATTTTCCAAGAAATCATCAATTCGGACATATTAAAGACTTCACAAGATGATTTCTCTTTTGTGTGACTATGATGGTCAAGATAGTTGCATGCACAACATAAATTTATTTATCAGGCAAGTTTCACATACATAACTATCCTCTTACCACAAATAGGCCTTATTTTCTTATGTAAAGTGCCAAGAAATCTGTAACATGCACAACGCTAATGATTGGTGTGGTCACATAACTAGACGACACAGTTCCTCACCATCTCCAATGATATTCAAATTGTATTTTCCCCATTGCTATCAATTGGCATTGTGTTTGCATGGTTATTAAATTCATGGAAATCTGTAAATGTGTAAAACTTGGAAATGCAATGGGCCAACAACAATTTTTTCTTCTCATTGATTGTCAAATTGGCTAGCATTTTATTTGGGAGAGAAGAGAATTTAGAATCAGATGTTGTAAATATTGCAAATACCTCGCTTTGTGATGTTTTTTGGTGCTTGTAGAACTATACGCAGATTGTTGGGTTCCAAGGGACTCAAGAAAGTATTGAACAACCTAGCTAATGATAGTAGAGTTGTCAGATTGGCGAAGATCGGTGCCAGTCTTGGGGTTGGGTTTAATGCGGATGTTAGTTCAGCCGCCGAAACTACAATACCTCCATTCTCATTACCATGTCTACCTCCCATTATTCCCAGCATAACAACCAAACAAACCCCTATCTGAATAACTGCACTACAGTTCTTCATTGTCACTCCAATTGGATCAACCACACCACGTGATCAAACAATAAAAGGAAACAATTAGACATGAATCCTACTCATAACCAAAACTCTCAACATGTTACTCCACTCTACTCATTGTTTTTAGAAGGTCAAGCCTACTCAAATACTCTACATCAATAGATTATAATTGACTTAATCACACACAAATTGCAAACAAAAAGCAAGGGCACCCTTCTCTTCAATCTTAGTTACAAAGTTTGAAGTAATGATTCATGAATATGAAGCAAAATCCACACAAGAAGGCCTAAAAAATTGAAGTTTTATTGTGAATGAAAATCAAGAACAAATAAGGTAAATGCATAAAGATATGGACATTGCAAGAGGAAAAGGTGGGACGATTGTAGGTCTCTTCCTAATCAAATGTGGACGTGGAGTGAAAAATCAAATCCATTTATGACCTAACAACAAGGAACTACCTTTTTCGAGGTTGAGGTTTGGGATTAATTATTGTATTGTTTTAGGGTTGATTTTGCAAGCACTTTAGGAGCGATATCCATTAGAGAAGTCACAAATTGACCTAAAGGTCTGAAGTTATTCATTATTTCCAAATATAAACAACAATGTATAGGTGAATATAAACGATTTACTTAAAAAGTATATTATCACAAGTGAATACAAATAAGCTATTTTAAGAACATGTTATAACACATTATCTTCCCTAGCTGTTGTTGGTATAGGCACAAACACCGGTGGTGGAGGAAGAGGTAGGTAGCTTTTCTACATGACTTACATGAATTATGAATCATAAATGCAAAAGGTTCTTCAACAATTCACTAAAGGCGCAAATTTTGGATTATTCTCTTCTAACTCCTGCAAATCAATCTTATATCAACAATCAATAAGTTGAGAATATAGAATGAATGGCAAAGATCCTTAGGAGAGTTCAGGGATGCCCAACCATTATTTGTTCTAAGAAGAATTCCATCTCTTCTAATCTACAAAAATACTTTAGCAAAATTGTACGTGTTCTTTAGCGAAAAGAAAACAGAAGAAGACGTCAGATTACCATGTTAAAGGATGTATGCCAAGTGTTGCTTCAACCTTGTGAACTACTCTAATGTGGTCGTCACAGAGGTCCATATATTCCTGTAAGTCTTGTTACATTCAATATGTATGTTCAGAGTAATTATTTAGACTACATTCATGCCAAGTTCTGAAAATATTTGATGTTTTGCAAGTGAAGCCAAAGCCGGTCAAATTAGATATAAGTTTGGGAGGAGATGTATTCAATCTCATAGTGAGGCCTGGCTATGACCAAGCCTTCATTATGGGATTGATTATCACTCTAGATTAGATCATGTCATCCATCTAAATGCCCATCCTCTATAAGGGGTACTAGAAGGAAACAAAGAGAAGGAATATTTTTTAGGCATTCCTCCTCTCTCATGGTATTGGAAATTCCAAATCTTGTTGAAGATGAATTCAACGTGCAAAATCCCACTTTAGAATACATGAAAATTATCGAATCTAATGTTTTGTTGGACTGCGATGCCATGTGTAGAGTGTGTTAGGTTATTCTTTTTGCATGTGTTTTTACGGCACAAAGTGGAGTTTTTTAACTCCTTTTAGCCTAGGATAGGAATGCTTAACTGTGATCATCTACAACATGTCTTCATTGATAATAAAAAAAAGCGCATAACTCAATTTTACCAAAGACAACAAACATGGTGGCCCATTCTCATGTGCATACTATAAATGAAAGAACTTGATGGTTCATTCACATGTGATTTGCAATTGAAGTTTATGATTTTTCTCATAGAATTTTAGTGGTGATATTGAACACACTCGAAAATAATGTCCCGAATGATATTAAGCAGTAAAAATCCAATACTTTATCTCCACATGCCTCAAAAAGGAAAACCCTACCTTATGTGTAGTTGACAATTTGAGCAGAACTTGATAGTGAACATCCCCTGTTTTATGGTTTAGTAATTAATAACGTTGGAAAGATTAATTCATTAATGAAAGTCAGATTCGGTTGAATTTAGAGTTCCTATGAAATCAATGTAATGTGGCGAATTGTGTTTTGTTGCATTGACTTGGAAAGTGATCTATATATATTCATAGTTTATGGCTAAGAAAACTCTTAGTTAATTGTGTCACAAAGATGACACTACTGTCTCTTGCCCTACACATTCTTGTGGCTGCCACAACAATCTCACTTCTCCTGGAGCCTGTATTGAGTATGTCAACCCTATCCACTTTGGCAAAGTCCTCTTTTTTTTTTTGAATTGAATCAATTGATAGGATACAGAGCTCATGCACTTTCAATTCACTAAATGAGACATTCCCCACATCTGATGAGTCTGGGGGTACAAACACCCACTAATAGCAATACATCTACTCTCGTATAGTGCACTTCTAACATGTGCCCAATTAGAATACATTGCCATGTCAAGCTCAATTACAAAGAGTATTGGAGAGTAAAAATCCTATCACAAGCTTCAATTACATGATGAATTACAATGATTGGAATATTGTTGCTCAACATCCAAACTTCAACAACTTCACCCAAATTTTCAGCTTCAACTACAAGCCACTTGATCCATATGCATCTCTGAGTATGTAACTCAATTATTTTCCCCTATGTTTTCACACTTCACCATTTCTAACGACACCTAATCAAATTTTCATTTAAATACTAATAAGTTAAGATATCCTCGGTCTCATTTATGTTTTTGATGGTGCATTTAAAAATGAGAATACATTGTTTTTGGGAATCAAATACTACAATGATATGATTTTGAAAGTTGAACCAATGGGGAATGTCTAGTATGAATTGTTGCTTCAGAAGGATAAGCAAACATTCACTTTAAAACAGAGGTGAATCTTTCCTCGAAGAATCTACTTCTATGGAGAGGAATCACTCTCCATCTATGCTTTTTTTTCATATGCTACGACTTATTGCGTTTCCTTTGCAACATTTGGCGCAATTGCTAATAAACATTTACAATAATTTTTATGAATTTTTGTTCAATACTTGTATAGTTTAACTCCATACAAACTATTGTTCTCATAATAATATTTAGAAAATAATTATCAATTTTCATATTTCTTCAATTTGTCTTTGCTAATACAAAGGTTATAACATAGCCATTGTATTCGTTATCCTTTCCTATCATTAGTTCTATTGGTTTTGTCTTGGGCTTTTTTGTTTTTTTATCTTTATTATTTACGCTTAATTGACTTGGGTAAACTCTATATCCCTAACTGAGCCATGGATAATCTGCAAGCAGGGACTTGTTGAGTAGCAACTTCTTTGATTTGTCTCTTGTTTAAAGACTTGTAGGTGAATACTAGTATTTTGCATATAAAAAGTCTATTTCTATTCAAATTTCCCTGGTTTGTCTTTTGTTTAAAGACTTAGTGGTTGAATACTGTATTTTGCACATAAAGAGTCGATTTCTATTCAATCTAAACAATCTTTAAGTACACAACAAATATCCAGAAGTTTACGTCAACACAATCTTAAAGTAGTCCAACTATGCAAATAGGTCGATGTTTGCATCAGCAAGTAATGATACCAATACCAGCCAACTATTACTCCAATGCATCAACCAAGGCTAACCATAAATGCAACTTGACTGACCACACATGATACCAAATGCAAAATATTTCTCGTCCCATGTTGAGAACCCTTGAATCATTGAATCAACGGGGTCGCTGGTCACTAGATTGAAGACGTGGAGACTTACGTGGAGAATTAGAACCTTAGAACTTTAGAGCAAATGAATAGAACATCACCCCAACACGAGGTTATTCCTTCGAATCCCTCGGTCTTTTCGTCTGCATAGTAGGCTAAAGCTGGAAGGGCGATGACACACCCCGACACGAGGTTATTGCCTGTAATCCTTTGCTCTTTTGGTCTGCATAGTATGCCAACGCTGGAAGGTCGATCACCCCTATTTGGATGCGAAAGATTCGGTTGACAGTTATTTCCTCCCTCTTTGCTCGAGAGTTCATTCCCTCTTCCATAACGGTCGAGCCGTTGCTTGGAATAACACAGTTGCTAAGTAGGTAACACTGAACACTGTTGATTTTGCAGGCCATGGTCATAAGGTTGGAATATCATGATGTACAGATCATTGCTCTAGTTGTTTATTAGATTTTATGTGTCCTCCCCATGGTCAGGTAGGCAAGACACTTATACTTTTCTAAACAATAATGCAGAGGACTTCAGTGCAAAAGGACTTTACCACCATTTTTAGTTTCCTTCGACTGGATTCTCATTTGGAGATGGTTGACAATAGTATTCTCTATGTCAATGATATCAACTGGGAACAACCTTTTAATACAAAATATTCGACTTGTGCTACCATCAAGAGTATGTCTAATCCATCCCCTAGCTTCATCCCCTAGCTTCATTCGACCAACAAGTGCCGAGTCAACCAGCATTCTTTGCACAAAATAATAAGCTGTAGCAGGTTATTTTCTTAACAGCAGGTAAATCTACATTAGGCAAATGGCCTTGTAATTCAATGGACGGTTCCCGAGGCTCCATATATCGAGCGGGCGGAAACTTTGTACTCATTCAAGACATTAGCTGTGAAGAATACCATGCAGATCATGCATAGCATTCCAATTGCAATTCGATTTTACAATTGTCAATCAAAAGGTTGAGCAATATCCACGAGCATTAAAAAAAATTCTCACACAACATCAATATTACTCAACAAATATTCTCGAGCATAATTAATATCAAGCAGCCTCTTAAATTTTCATCAATGAGCATATCTTTCAAATTGCAGATTCTTCATTTCACTCTTATTTGCAGGTGCAGACCACTCCCATTCACTGCTCCGAGATCTTTGCAAGAGCATCTTGCCAAACAAATTTTCAACTTGCAAGTCATCTTGATCTCTCCATCTCTTTCAAGTTCTATCGACCCTCTACTACCCAGACCGAATGGAGGAGACAACGATGCCAATGTTGTAATTTCCTAGATCTCACATGTGCATTGAAAGAGACTTACATTTAGCAATAACATCAAGAACACACAATATTCAAGACATGTATTTAGGAAGGTTAATCAACTAGGTTTATAATCCATTCCAAGTAATCATTCGTTGTGTTCTCTTTATTCATTTATCCTTTATTACATTACATTCATATATTTATTTAATGTCTAATGTGTATTATTACAAGGGCCCTCCCAACATGTACCATCTACGAGTGCATGTATTACCTAAGGCCTAAAAGATAGGAGATGATATACCATGGCTGAAGCATATAAAAAAATTGAGAATTGATTTGAGGTGAGATCATCGTAACTCTGAAGGAAAACTAAAACAAGTCTGAGTCTAGATGAGATGAGCAAGAAAGCTCATGCAAGCTGAAACACCACACCCCATGCAAGAAGTAGTTACGACTAAGGGGACAATAGATCTCAACTACTTTTCCAACCAAATAGTACCACATATTGAACGACATCTTGATATGTAGGGTGTTCTCCAAAGTGGGCCCATCCTTCAACCATCAGATACATAAAGCACCCAAGAATCCCGTTAGAGGGGACCACTCCTCTATATGTTTGTAGGAATCCATTAATAAAGGGTCCAACCTATCACATATCTTCATAAGTAGGGTGCTCTTCCTCATAAGTGCCTTTCCCCTTATTTCTTGTGCATACGAGTGTTTAGGTCCACATAAAACCCTCCTAAGGTGGGTACTTGATATGGTCCACTTTACCTTCATTCTAAGGATTATGATGGCCAATGGACTACTTTCAACATCTTTCATGGAAATGCTCCTCTAAATATGTCTTCATTCAACTTCATTTTCATAAAATAGAAAAGGATAACTCCTTGAAACCTTCTTAGACAAAGGTGCACCCCTAAAATAGTTGATTTGGCTCTATAAAATATCTTTTGATACCACATGTATCCACAAGCTAGGAACTTCTTCCAATTAAGTGTTTTAACTTTCTGATTTATGTCAAAGGGTCCTCATTGCTTCCAAATATGTAGAATGTAACATGTACAATGTGAGATGACACCTTAGTGGTGAGAAATCTTATTTTTAACTTGATTTCCACCATTTTCTATTTCTCCAAAAATAATTTGAAAAAAATTGATGTTTGTTGAATTTAACATTTCCTCTCTAATAAAAATTGTTCTCCAATCTTTGGGCTAACCCTTTAACTCATTGCAAGCATCCTACATGCAATATCTTCTCTTATGATAATATAGAAAAACCTTGAATACTCACTTCATCTTAGTCTCCTATTTCTTCTATAAAGATAGGATCATCTTGATACTTCAATTCTTTTTGGACCTTCTTTGTTTCTCCTCAATCTTTAAAAAAAAAAAAATCCCCATATTTTGTTGGGGATTTTTCTGGTAAAATCCAAAAAACAACAACAAAAAATTCACACACAGAGACAATGCTCTGTTTTCCTTTTTCCCAGGATCTTAGCACATGGAAGCTTTTTAACAAATTGCTGAGAACAGAGTATTAAACACACATAGAAGGATTTGTATTCATCAAAAGTAAACTGATACAAAATTCATCCTCTTTTACTCAGAGGGATTCACCAAAACGAAGATTTGACTGCTGTGAAAAAAATTACATATGAGTTTTTGGCCATGCTGCTGCGTGCCTTCATTTGCATATATAGAACATTACATGCGCACTGCTATGCTTTTCTCCTCTTCTTTAAAAAAACATAAAACAAAAATTACACATATATATGACAACCAAGAACTTACATTCATTTTTCACTCGCCATACTGCCGTAAGAGAAAAACAGTAAGAATTAAATGATTTTACTGACATTTATCCATGCCCATACTCCCGATCAGGCAAAATTAAAAACTTCATCAAAAACTTACCAACCCACAGTAAATTGCATTTATTGTTTTACTGGGATAAACGGCGGTAAGGAGACTTTTACTTCACGTCAAATTTATTTTCCAGGCCTTTACTTCAACCATTATAAAATATGGTTTTGGAAATCCATCGGGTCCGAGCTTCATCGCATGCCACACATATGTGCGCCCATGGTTTCCCCGATTGCGAAATCCCGATCACAATATAGCCCGATACCTCCGATTATATATATATTATAATATATGTCTGAAATGCATAAAAAAAACATAAAACGAGCCACTGGAGGACCCAAAATAATATTAAGCAAAATGTTGAATACCCATCGGGTCCGGGATATCGGGTCGCAACTTATCACATGGTAAAGGCTGCCCATTTGGTTTCCCCGATTGCGAAATGCCGATGGCGATATCGGCGATCGCTCATCGCAAGTAATACCAAAAACTTTATAAGACCCCATTGCCACTTCGCCGATGCGATATCGGCGGATCGCACATCGCTTAGTCGCCCATCGCTGAATCGTTGGGCTGTTGCACATCGCTGAATCGTTGGGCTGCTGCACTCTTTTGCCGATGCGCAGTTGGAATTATTTTTTTTCAACACTCCCCTTTAATTTCAACTGCTGGGCATTCAATCATACCCAAACATTTTCTCAAAAATTCAAAGCTTTTCTGATCCAGTGGCTTTGTCAAAATGTCTGCTACCTGTTCTTGATGTCCTGCAATGTTCTAGGACGATTTCTCCATTGTTCACCAATTCTCTGATGTAGTGAAAACTTGTATCAATGTGTTTCGTTCTCTTATGAAACACTGAATTCTTTGACAATGCAAAAGCTGAGCTATTGTCACAAAAAATCACTGTTGCTTTTGCCTGCTCTCGGCCTAAGCTTCTCAACATTCTTCTCATCCACACTGCTTGGCATGCTGCTGCTTGTAGCTGCCACATATTCAGCCTCTGCTGTAGACAATGCTACAATGGACTGCTTCTTAGAAGCCCATGAAATGGCTCCTGAACCCATGTGAAAAACATAACCGGAAGTGCTCTTCCGATCATCAACACTTCTAGCCCAATCACTATCGGTGTAGCCAACTAAATCTAAATGTTCCGAGACATTATATAAAATTCCAAAACTTTTAGTGCCTTTGACATACCTCAAAATTCTTTTCGCTGCTTGCCAATGTGCTTCCTTTGGCCTCTCTATGAACCTGGAAATTAAACTAACAGCAAACATTATATCTGGCCTAGTTGCTGTTAAATACATGAGGCTGCCAACTATGCTCTTGTACAAGCTAGGATCAAAATCCTTGCTGCTGTCC
>APFE030863594.1:0-25238 GCA_000404065.3 Pinus taeda | reverse complement strand
TGAGGGTTAAACAAACCCATACTAGTGCTTGTGCTAGCCATTCCTTGCATTCTCAGCTATGCTTCTAAATCCTTGACTGTGTATTTAAAATACTGATTGTTCTTTCAGCAGCAACACAAAAACTGGTCTAAGAGATACCTGGATTCTTTTGCTGAGTCTTCACTTTGCTGGAGAAGTTGCTGCAACAAAAAACTTTCCTACAGCTTCTTTGAATGTCTTCAAAGAGCCTAAACCTGCTCTGATACCACTGTTGGGGATTTTTCTGGTAAAATCCCAAAAACAACAACAAAAAATTCACACACAGAGACAATGCTCTGTTTTCCTTTTTCCCAAGATCTTAGCACATGGAAGCTTTTTAACAAATTGCTGAGAACAGAGTATTAAACACACAGAAGGATTTGTATTCATCAAAAGTAAACTGATACAAAATTCATCCTCTTTTACTCAGAGGGATTCACCAAAACGAAGATTTGACTGCTGTGAAAAAAAATTACATGAGTTTTTGGCCACGCTGCTGCGTGCCTTCATTTGCATATATAGAACATTACATGCGCACTGCTATGCTTTTCTCCTCTTCTTTAAAAAAAACATAAAACAAAAATTACACATATATATGACAACCAAGAACTTACATTCATTTTTCACTCGCCATACTGCCGTAAGAGAAAAACAGTAAGAATTAAATGATTTTACTGACATTTATCCATGCCCATACTCCCGCTCAGGCAAAATTAAAAACTTCATCAAAAACTTACCAACCCACAGTAAATTGCATTTACTGTTTTACTTGGATAAACGACGGTAAGGAGACTTTTACTTCACGTCAAATTTATTTTCCAGGCCTTTACTTCAACCATTATACAATATGGTTTTGGAAATCCATCGGGTCCGAGCTTCATCGCATGCCACACATATGTGCACCCATGGTTTCCCCGATTGCGAAATCCTGATCACAATATAGCCCGATACCTCCGATTATATATATTATAATATATGTCTGAAATGCATAAAAAAAACATAAAACGAGCCACTGGCAGACCCGAAATAATATTAAGCAAAATGTTGAATACCCATCGGGTCTGGGATATCGGGTCGCAACTTATCACATGGTAAAGGCTGCCCATTTGGTTTCCCCGATTGCGAAATGCTGATAGCGATATCGGCGATCGCTCATCGCAAGTAATACCAAAAACTTTATAAGACCCCATTGCCACTTCGCCGATGCGATATCGGCGGATCGCACATCGCTTAGTCGCCCATCGCTGAATCGCTGAGTCGTTGGGCTGCTGCACATCGCTGAATCGCTGGGCTGCTGCACTCTTTTGCCGATGCGCAGTTGGAATTATTTTTTTCAACATATTTGACACTGTATGTTATCAGCACAACTCAAAATAATACATAATAAAGAGTTAATAATAATACATAATAAAGAGAATAGAATACAATTCCAACCTATAAAAAGTTGCCAGCAATAATAATGCTAACTCGAGAATTATAAAAAAATCAAAATGCAAAATATCATGACTTATCAAATTATAAAAAAATCAAAATGTAAAATATCATGACTTATCAAATAATCATATACACTTGCATGTAATAATAGTCTACACTTGTATACGTACTAGACAAACTATGTTCATCCAAGCTCTCACTGGCACAGACTTTTATTTAAAATAGTATTATGCCAACATAGGTTTGTATTCACTTTGGATCTATTAAGAAATATCCAAAAAATTGACATGCAAATCTTTTGGTACTCATATATATATATCCTTGGGTCATATAGCGTAGTGTCAAAAAAACAGCAAGGAAATGTGCCAAGCAACCTAATAAAGTATTTGACCTGACTTCTCCTTTTTATAGGTAATATGATTTGATTTTTAGGGTTACATATATGAATATTTATGAATAGTTATTATTTGGTGGATTTAAAACTTATTATTGTTTTATTTTTAGTTTTCTATAAAATGTTACATAATATCTATTTTTAAGGTCACAGCCAAGTCAGGGACCAAATTGGTGTATGAGACCCCCTTGTTTGTGGGACAAGGGACCCACCTGCGGGTAGCGATTTGACTGCTAAGTCTACGAAGGCATACATACTCTACTCCCTCTAGTTTTGAACCTGTGACCTCTTAGGAGAAAACACATGCTCTTAACCATTAGGCCCATTCAATCTATATTGATCTAATATAGATTAACGTGGATGTTATAATGTCTTCAATACTGGGTTGTAGAATTCATTTTTCTTCTATCAATAAAATTAGGTTACATCAAAAAAATTAGGTTACGCATACACCAATATTTGGTCGAAAATGTTTAAATTGGAAAACTATCTCCAAATCTAAGAAATATGATGACCACATTTTTTTTGAAAGAGAAACAAAGGTAATTCTAATGGGCTAAATCAGTGTATTTGCCCCAGAATATGCACCACTTTATATTGTACTGCCTTGCATGTAGCAACCTCATTACACCCAAAAAAAACAATCTTATGTCGTTAATTCTCACATATCAAGAAGAATATATAGTATCTGTAAAATAATTGTCGGCTTCAAATTTTTACAATCTTTTCAGTAATGAAAGTCTTCTATTGAAACAAAAAAAAGGGAAAAACAATCAGTAAGTGTCATACAAAAAGCAATGCTGAGTTATGTGATGCACTTCTGTATTATATCCATTGAGAATGCTAACCGACCAGATCTACATTAAGGTACAAAGCAGTTCTGCTTATTCCAAAATTTATTTTCCTTAGGACTATAGTTTTATGTTAGAAAACAGTTGAAGAGATACAATTCTGTCATTCATCATAAAAAAACTAATGATGATTTTGTATTATTAGTGTTGACAAGGAAACTGCAGTTCACTGTCACTTTTTTCAACATTCAGTGGACTATACAATAAAATGCAGAGAGTTTTCTGAGTATTCTGAATCTGGTGTTGAAAAGAAGTCTGAACAGCTCCAATGGCTTTTTATTTATGATCAAACTTCAAAGCTCAAACATATAAGAGCAGCCATTTTCAACTTATGCGCTCAGAATATAAATATGGACCGACAACTTATGCGACTACAATATAACCAGGGAACGGAAGACTGCCATCATCTTCTTCTAATTGTAATCCGTGTGTAGAATGAGAATTCCGAACCTTTGCATGATTCTTTGCTTCTTTTTGAAAATGTTTTACAATACCTTGCAACTCCATTTTACGCACTGCCAGTTGTTCGTCAGTGATAGGCTGTTTCAACCCAAAATAGAGGACTCCGCCACCAATCAGAGTCACGCCTAAAATGATTACTATTGCAGTAAACACACCAAATGCATATGGCGTATTTTGTCCACCGGGCATACCATCAAGATTAATTCCAAAAATCCCCGTAATTATAGAGAGAATAAGGCCCCCACCTCCGAAAACTGATATGTTATTTGTAATACGGATACTTTTGTCCTGCATTAACAGTTTTTATAGTTGAAAGAATCAATTGAGAATTAATCTTGTATTTATAGACTATACAGATAGATGCATTTAAATCTACAATCTTACCTGTAACCACGCTCGCACATTATTCTGCATAACATCTTGAACAGTAAAGAGTCGGTCTCGAACAGCTTCTTGCTCACCAATCATTTCTCGTGTGCTTACTCTTACATTTTTCAATATTTCCTGTGTGAATTTACCCCTCAAATGCTCTGAAAGCTCAAAGATAATTTCTTCTCTCGCATGTAGAGACCATTTCACTCTAATAACCTACACAAATGTTCCAAACCAGAAATTTTCTTGTGTTCTGTTTCCGTGAAATAAAGACAATACTTTGTAAACAAAAGATCATGATAAACTAAATTAACTTGCTTTGCTGCATATACTGTGTTTACAATTTTGTGTCCATGGAGTAACGGTGCCACCTTAACGTCTCGTGAGGACCTTAACGATACCTTTTAATTTGGGCGGTAACAGAAAGCATCACTTCATTTGCGGTGTGGTTTCATATAGAGGAAGATACCTTGAACTATTGTCTGGCTGTTACAGTTCTTTTGGACAGATTTTGGAACTCAATCTACAGGTCTTGTAAGGGCTGAAATATCTATGTATAGCTGCCATTTCATGTTTGTGTACGTTTCTTTTGCTGCAGGATATTGTTTGTTTTCATAGAGTGGACTATTGGTAACATAAGAGGGCTGTTAAGAGAAAGCCATTCATCCCCTTACAACTGTTATGATATCAGATCTGTAATGTGTTGTTTTAATGGCTGCTATTCAATAGAAGGCTGTTGCGTTTATTCCATGATACCTAATTTGATGTCATATCATAATACAAGTGCTTAACTGATGTATCTTTTGAGCATTTGTACTCATATGTACAGATGAGATTAGGTGAGCAGTTCCTAACGATAGTAATGGAACTTGCTTCATTCATATATATATATACACACACAGAACTTTGTATGCCATTTATAAGCACAATGGCATAATATGGTAACATATCCATCTGTCTCCATATATTCTCGATGTTCCGTTTAACACTCGTCAAGCTCATTAAAATTCCCAATATTCTCCCTGAAATTCCAGATTCTGCAGTGAATGCATTACGAGAACTAACAATACACAATAGTCTTGCTAGGTCTGAGCAGAAAAATATACCTCTGTGGACAGCCTTCTGATCTCTTGGTTCAAGATAATACCTAATAGGGTCAAATCTTCATTTTTTCTCCTGCCAGCATGTACAAATCTTTCTTCAGATACATATGAGGTTTTCAACCCAAAAAGCTCAGAACTCCTTTTATGCCCAACAAAATTTGAAAGGTTACCTTAAAAACTTTACTAGAATACAGAAAACCACTTCAATAAGCATTATCTCATGGTAAAGTCTTATTTTCTGGATACAAATAGTGACAGTTAAGAAGGTGAAGCAATAAATGGTTGTATACCTGTTCACAAACTTTAACTCCACCTCATCTGCTTCCCCAAAAATATACTTACGGAACAACCTAATAAAAAACATTCATCAAGCTTCGCAACATATAAAATCGATTACAATAGATGAATTAAAATAAAGGATGCGTGTAAGCAGGTAAGGGCAACAGAAATTGCAAATGTCCAATAAAAACAAAAGCCAACTTCCAGAATATGTTGCCAAAATTAAAATGAGTATAATTGCTGTTCTAAAGAAAAAGCCAAGACAGGAGATGTTTCATCAAAAGGTTCAACTTCAACCTTCACTCTAGCATTTTCTAACTAGGAAAAGTTTTGACACTTCACAGGTAGAAGCCTATATTTGTTGCTCTTTTCCCTCTATTCCAACAAGAAACAAGAATGCTTTCTAGGTCAATGTGTATACATCTTAGATCACTTGTCAAGCAGATACGTGATCATATTCACTGCTCATCCTAGAAAACCTGTTTGCTAGTCCTAGACACATCAATATATTGCTCTCAAATTGTAAAACAAAGTTATTCTGACGAATTCCATCCCATTGGTGCCTTATATTGAACCATTTCATTTTTTCTCAAAACGAATTTTTTTATCAAAAAGTTCTCCACATTCAATAAAATTTACTAGTGGCACCAAGCAGATGACCACATAACCATGGAAAACTTCAAAAGCTCAGTGTGAAATGTTAGTTTTTGGTAGCATTGAATATGCTCTAGCCTTGAAAATTGGTGGAGAGGCTAAGGCACATGAATTCTAAAGAACCTAGAAACCGTTTGGTGAAATTCCACCTGGATTGTATTTTATTAAAATAATTAATATTTTTAATGGGCTTCCTAAGTCTAAACTTAGGGAAATTAAAATATTAATGGGTATTAATCAAAATATGGGTGAGAATGATCTAGAAGGCAGATCAAGTCATGTTTTAATCTTAGCCGTTGATAGAAGACTTAATCTCGGTCATTGAGGTCTCAACAGGAAAAGTATAAGGAGGCTTGGGGTTCATTTAGAGACACACAAAGAGATTGAAGAAATCGATTTTCTGAAATGAGAAGTTCTCAAGAGGAAAATTGGTCGGGGAGATCTTGCAATAGAGGGGCAAGGATAGTTCGGCAATACAAATAGAGAGGCGGGGAGAAGCATGTGGAGGTAGCGCAGCAGCCAGGAGGACTGACGCTAGGCCAATCTGGGCCCATGCAGGCTTGACGCAGAGCCAGAAGGGCCAGCACAGAGGCTGAAGCTGCCCTCCACGCAGAAAGCTGGAAATGTCTGGGAACTACCAGAACAGCTAGGAAGGTTGATGCAGTGGGCAGAAGAGACAGCGCAAAGCTGATGCAGAGCATGCAAGTCTGATGCAGGGCCTACGCAGGGCCAATGCAGAAGTAGCCGGGGTTAACTAGTTTTGTTGCCGGATCAGCTGGAATCTGCCAGGTGAAGTGATGTAAAACTCACTTAGTTTTAATGCCATTATATTTCTCCGTCACTGGATTGTCAGGAGGGCATCCAACATTGTATTCAGAATTACTGCTTAATAACAGAAAACCCTCAGAGCTCGTGCACCAGTTTTCCCGCATTGGGTTTTTCCGAGGACTATTTTGTCCAAAAATAATTGTGTCCTATGTATCTTATTCTTCGCTCAGTTTCCTTGTTTCATGCAAGTAAAATTTAAGTAGTGTAGGTTGCAGAAGTAATTTTCTTCAGTATTCAAAAGAATAACTTGATGAATGTAATTAAAATCAAGTAGGTGAAGTAGACTCAGGTTTGTTGCAGTAGGAGTTCCTTGAGGATTAGGAATTTTCACATGGTATCGGAGCATTGATTTTGAAACAGGGAAGAGTAGATCCAGCACTGAGCAGTGAGGCCAAAAGATGCACTTGGCAGCAATTCAAATCCCCTTGAAGGGATTGCGCAGTCCTTGTTGGGAAGCAAAGATTCTGAGGAAATCTATCTCTGAGAGAGTCGACAGAGAGGTACGGTTTCCAAATCATGAGTTTGCAGAGGCAGAGAGAGTGACACAGAGCCTCAGTGTAGTGCTTGAAGGACGTAGTTTTCTGCTAGGGCAGAAATCTGTCGGAAAAGAACGAAGACACATAGAAAGGGAATTTTCTCCTTAGAGAACTTTTTGCCAAAAAAGTTCGAATTTCTCACTTGTTGAGCAGCGGAGAAGTGTTGAGCAGTGACTAGAGGAGTTAGTTCGACAGTTGGGTGAGATGGCATCGCATGGGCTTAGAGATTAGGACAGGTTGGAAGGTGCTTCCAACTATGTCATATGGAAGACTAGAATCTTAGTTGTTCTGGAAGAATATGATCTCGATGCCTATGTCAAAAATGTTGTAGTTGTTCCGGCTGAAAACAATCAAAAGAAGAATTGCAAAGCCGAGCAGGGGAAGGCGAAGAGGCTCATTCTCGATGGAGTTCGAGATCATGTGGTCTCACACTTGCAGGGCAAAGATAAACCCAAGAGATGTGGGAAGCTTTGTCTTCTCTGTATGAAGGCTCTTCAGAACAACTGAAGATGTACCTAGAACATAAGTTGCAACAAACATTGATGCAGAAGGGAGAAGGAGTCAACTCCTATCTTCAATGTCTTTCGGACACCAGAGACCAGCTTGTTGCAATGGGGTCCACTCCTCATTCAACTGCAATGGTGAGGATAGCCTTGAATGGAGTCTCGGATGAATGGCAAGTCATCGTCCAAAGCATATTGGGCAGGGAAAAACTACCTTCATGGGAAGAGATGTGGGTAGCTCTTCAATAGGAAAAATTAAGGAGGGACCTAGTTAAGGTCAATCTCAATGGCAGTAGTGGGAGTGGCATGAAAACCAAGAAGGAGGAGGAGAATGCAGCTCTAGCATCAAAGGGACAGTAGAAGCAGAGTAGAAGGAGGACATTTTGAAGGTGAAATGTTTCAGTTGTGGCGAGATGGGCCATTATGCATTCTAGTGCCCTTTGAAGAAAAATGATAAGGATGAGAAGCATGATCCTAAGGTTGCTTCAACAAATATTGACGAGGATGAGTTTGCCATGAGTGCCCACGCATCTCCAAGAGGGAGATGGGGCAATATTGAGCTGTACTCAGGAGGACTAGATGTGGGCAGGATCCTTGAGGAGTCCACCTCTTGGATCAATTCCTTCCTACGGAAGCCCAAAGATTCAACAGTGGCGAGATGGACTTAGTGTCAGATGATGCAGTGGGTTTTTTGAAGGACGGACACAGTAGCCGGAGACTAGAGACTGATTAGCGCAGAGAAAGGTTGGCAACATTGTAGATGGCAAAGTGCAGAAGTCAGCAGCAGCGCAGAAGATTCAGAGGGTCAGATACTACAGCAGTCAGATTCCAACATTCATGGTATTACGCTGAACACAGTTAAGTTCAGTTAATTTTGGATGTTTTTCAATTGCTTCTCTCAGCACTTGAGTTGCAGTACGAATGTAGTGTTAGTAGTGGCAGTGCCAGCAGCATAGCAGATGCAACATTCGAGAGGGAGTTGTAGTACAGATGCAGCAGTGGCAGTGGCAGTGTTATGGGCAGCAGTACAGTAGCAACAACAGCACAATGTTGGTGGCAGCAACAGTGCGGAAAGGAGATGCTTCAGAATAGAGCAACATGCAATTGGACATTGTTGCTAGAGCACATTCCTCGCTAAGAAGGAGTGTTAGTTTTTGGTACCATCGGATGTGCTCTAGCTTTGAAAGTTCGTGAAGAGGCTAAGGCACATGAGTTTTAAAGAACCCAGAAACTGTTTGGTGAAATTCCACCTGAATTGTCTTTTATTAAAATAATTAATATGTTTAATAGGGTTCTTAAGTTAAAACTTAGGAAAATTAAAATATTAATGGGTATTAATCAAAATATGGGTGAAAATGATCTAGAAGGTGGATCAAGTCATGTTTTAATCTTAGCCATTGATTAGAGACTTAATCTTGGCCATTGAAGTCTCAACAGGAAAAGTATAAGAAGGACGCTTGGGGTTCATTTAGAGACACATGGAGAGATTGAGGAAATCGATTTTCTAAGGTGAGAAGTTCTCAGGAGGAAAATCGATTGGGGAGATCTTGCAACAGAGGGGTAGGGATAGATCGGGAATACAGACAAAGAGGCAGAGAGAAGCTTGTGGAGGCAGTGCAACAGCCAGGAGGACTGACGCTAGGCCAATCTAGGCCCACGCAGGCCTGACGCGGAGCCAGAAGGGCTAGCAGAGAAGCTAAAGCTTCTCTCCACACAAAAAGCTAGAACTGCCCGGGAACTGTTGGAACAACCGGGAAGGTTGACGCAATGGGTAGAAGAGACAGCGCAGAGCTGACGCAGAATTTGTAAGGCTGACGCTAGGCCTACGCAGAGCCAACACATAAGTAGCCGAGGTTAACCAATTTTGTTGTCGGATCAGCCGGAATCTATAAAGCAAAGTGATGTAAAACTCACTCAGTTTTTCCGCCATTGTATTTCTTTGTCATTGGATTGTCAGGAGGACATCCAACATTGTATTCAGAATTACTGCTTAATAATAGAAAACCCTCAGAGTTGTTGCACCGGTTTTCCCGCAATGGGTTTTTCTGGGGACTATTTTGTCCAAAAATAGCTGTGTCCTATGTATCTTGTTCTTTGCTTAGTTTCGTTGTTTCATACAAATCAAATTTAAGTAGTGTAGGTTGTAGAAGTTGCTTCAGTATTCAGAAGAATAACTTGATGAATGTAATTAAAATCAAGTAGGTGAAGTAGATTCATATTTGTTGCAGTAGGGGTTCCTTGAGGATTAGGAATTTTCACATGAAACATTAATTTCTCCAAAAGAAACACCACATGCATTAAGCTTTGAGATTGATACAAATAACTTAGAGATACAATGGTACCCTTCAGCCTTCAAGTTTGATATGGACCCTCAAAATATTATATTTAGTGCATCGTGGTTTGTTCTGCTCCAAGGAATAAGTAACTTGAACCTCCAAGAATAAATCTGGCCTCCAACTAACACAGACAATACACCACAGGAAGCACAGCCAACAAGATGGCACTCAACCTTCCATATTAATACCAACTTGACCCTTGTCAGTGAAGATACTCAATCTCTTTTATAAGAGAAACCCAGCCTCATGATCAACCCAACTTGGCCAACAACAAGAACAGAACTTGGCCCTCAGCAAGGAAGCCAAGCTCGTCCCAACACACAACAAAACTTAGCCCACAGGGATGATATAACTCAGCCCTCTTTTTGATGACAAATTCGGCCTTTTTAGAGTCCTCAACCCCTTTCACCAAACAACTTAGTCAACAAGTGCAAGAGTGACTCAACCCTCTTTCACAAAGGAACTCGACCCCTTAATGTTGATTTGTGGTAGCATCAGTTATGCTCTGGCCATGAAAATTGGCGGAGAGGCTAAAACACATGAGATCTCCAAGACCCAGCAATCGTTTGGTGAAATTCCACCCAGATGGAGAGATATTAAAATAATTAATATTTTTAATGGGGTTCCCAAGTATAAACTTAGGAAAATTAAAATATTAATGTGTATTAATATAAAATGGGTGAGATAGTTCAAAATGACGAAGATCAAGCCAAATTTAATCTTAGCGGTTGATTAGGGACTTAATCTCTGCCGTTGAATCGTCAACAGGAAAAGTATAAGAGGAGGCTTGAGGGTCAGTTGGAGACACACCAAGTTGATCAAGAATTTGAGTTTCTGGGGCAAGGTTTGCTGAGAAATCGAGTTAGTAATATGTTGCAATGAGGGGCAATTCGACAGAAGGCTGAGAATCCATATCAGAGAGGCAGAGAAAGTGTCGGAGAGAAAATGTAGAGCCTTGGAAGGCTAATGCAGAAGCTAAGGAGGCCAGCGTAGGTGATGCAGAGGTACAAGAGGTTGACACAGAGGGCCAAGAGGCTGACGCAAAAGCAACAGAGGCTGCGTAGATGCTAGTAGAGTTGACGCTGCGCTGAAGAGGCAACGCTAAGGTACTTTCGAGGGGCAAACTGAGAGCCGATAGGCAGATGCATAACAAAAGTGGGTGACATAGTCTAGAGAGAATCTTGGAGCAGCTTTCGCTATCCAGCTAAGGAACTGTCGAAGTTTTTGTGGGATCAATCAGTGGTTGTTGATCAGTGGAAATATCTGTCTCTGAGGAGAGGTACTTCTGTCAAGGAAATTCTCTAAAGGGTGAGCCATTTCTGGCACCCTAGTTGTATTCAGGAAACTGCATAATAATAAAACCCTCATATCTGATGCACCAATTTTCCCGCATTGGGTTTTTCTAGGGACGATTGTCCAAAAATAACGGTGTCCCTTGTATGATTGTCTCAATTATTTTAGTTGTTGATCTGTATATGTGTTGAGGCTGCATTTGTGTTTATTTCAGTATTTATATTTATAAATAATTTGTTGATGGAAAGAACAAGTAGGAAATAATAAACCAGATAATGTAGTAGGGATTTCTGATGTGTCAGATTTAAAAATTTCAACATGGTATTAGAACATTGCAGATCACAGGACGAATGAAGGTACCAGCAGAAATCTGAAATTTGCAGCGGTAGCAGCTGTCCCGAGAGACAACGTTGTTCCAGAGCAAAAGCAACAAAATAGGAAGTGATGCAGAGCCTACATCATCATTTTGAGCCAAGAGGAGGGTTAGCACAAAGGTAGAGAGGGGCAGATCAGACCTACGCAGTGCCTAGTCACCTTTCTCAGCCAAGAAGGATCAATGTTGTGGCCAGAAGGAGTAGATTCAGCCTTTGCCAGGATTGCACAGAGCCTAAAAGGCTCAGTTTCTTCAGTTGTCGGGGCTTGGGGAGCTGTGGGTAGATTGTGATTTGAGGAGCTAGTGGGACATTGTTTCTGTCAAAGCAAAACAGTGTCTAAGGAGACGAAGGCAAGGTAGAGGGAATCACTACCTCGACAGATTTCTAGCCAAGGAATCCAGATCCGTGTTGCAGAGGCAAAGGAGGATTGGAGAGGAGTAGTTTGACAGTTGGCCAGAGGATTTCCAGAAAGGAAATCAGGACTTAGAGGAAGATTTCCAGGAGGGTAGTCGAGACTTAAAGGGAGTCTAGAAGAGGAGCTGAAATAGCATTGAACGGACTAAGGGATCAGGACAGGTTGGACAGAGTTTCCAACTTTGTCATCTGGAAGGCCAGGATCTTGGCAGTCCTAGATCGACATCGCATCGAGGACTTTGCCTTGAGAATCGTGGCTATCCCAGTTGACCCAGCTGAGAAGGAAAAGCATGAGGATGCAATGGCGAGGGCGAAGTGCATGATCCTAGATGGGGTCAAAGATCATGTCACACCACACATTGCTGAGAAGAACACAACAAAGGAGATGTGGGACACCTTGACCACCTTATACCAAGGCTCTTCCTTGCAAAGGAAGATGCTATTGGAGAATCAGTTGCGGTCATATCAGATGCAGAAGGGAGAGCCAATAGATCCATTCCTTCTCAGGTTGCAGGAGATTTGCGACTAGCTTACTTCCGAGGGGTCTATACTAGATCTAGAATTTATGGTCAGGACTACCCTGAATGCAATCCCCGGGTGGGAGACATTTGTCCAAAGTATTTTGGGTAGGGCTACTCTTCTCGATTGGGAGGAGATGTGGGCAGCTCTTTGCCAGTAAGAGATTAGGAGGATGACCAAGGTGGGGAGTAGTGGTAACGGAGGTCGAATCAAGAAAGAGGAGGAAGAGGATGCGGCTCTAGCATCTGTAGAACAACAAGGGAAAAGGAAGAAGAAGGACATCTCCAAGGTTAAGTGCTTCCATTGTGAGGAACTGGGACATTATGCATCCCAGTGTCCCAGGAAGAAAAACAAGGGAGAGGCTTCCGATTCAAAGGCAGCTCTAGATAAGGCAGAGAAAGAGGTCGACACTGATGATGATTGTGCCATGAGTGCTCATGCGCCTCTAGAAAAGAGGTGGGGTGATATCGAGTTGTAGTCAGGAGGACTACATACTAGGGGCAGGATCCTTGAGGTGCCCAAACTCTTGGATCACATCTGGCTACCGGAGCCCTTAACGACAGTAGCATAATGACAGACGTTGGGTAGAGCAAAGTGTAGTGGAGCAGCAAGGCAGTGCTTGGGTCCAGAAATTTGAGGCAATGCAATGGAGGTTGCAGCAGTGCGAGAGGCACAGAAGTGTATGCAGCAGCACAATGGAGTAGAGGGAGCACAGGATAGCAGTAGAGGCATCTTCAGCGTCACGAGGCTTCCAAACTGACTGGGATGTCAGTATTTGGAAGAAGTCAGTTACTTACTTCTCAGTAACTGAGTGGCAGTGCAGCAGTTAGCAGTGGCAGCGGCAGTGCTAGGGGCAGCATGGGCAGCATGTTGAGACGAAGCTGCAGTACAAATGTAGCAATGGCAGTGGCAGTGTTATGGGAAGCAGTACAGGGAGCAGCAGTGCAGAGGATGTGAGGTAGCAGGCCAAGCATCAACATAGGTACCGGTACGGGTGCGGAGGATCAGTGTGATGTTTCAGTGGTGGAGCATTACTAGAGCACATTCATCGCTAAGGAGTGTTGATTTGTGGTAGCATTGGATGTGCTCTAGCCATAAAAATTGGTGGAGAGGCTAAGACACATGAAATCTCCAAAACCCAGAAATCATTTGGGGAAATTCCACCCAGATGGAGAGATTAAAATAATTAATATTTTCAATGGGGTTCCTAAGTATAAACTTAGGAAAATTAAAATATTAATGTGTATTAATATAAAATGTGTGAAGAAGTTTTAAATGACAAGGATCAATCCAAATATAATCTTAGTTGTTGATTAGGGATTTAATCTCGGCTGTTGAATCGTCAACATGAAAAGTATAAGAGGTGGCTTGAGGGTCAGCTGGAGACACACCAAGTTGATCAAGAATTCGATTTTCTGGGGCAGGGTTTGCTGAGAAATTGAGTTAGTGATCTGTTTCAACGAGGGGAAGTTCGGAAAAAGGCTGAGAATACATATCAGAGAGGCAAAGAAAGTGTCGGAGAGAGAGCGTAGAGCCTTGGAAGGCTGACGCAGAGGTTGAGGAGGCCAACGTAGGTGACACAGAGGTACAAGACGCTGATGTAGAGGGCCAAGAGGCTGACGCAGAAGCAGCAAAGGCTGCGCAGATGCTAGTAGAGCTGATGCTGGGTTGGAGAGGCAGTGCTGAGGTACTTACGCGGGGCAGAGTGAAAGCAGAGAGGAAGACACATAACAGAAGTGGTTGACGCAGTCCCTTGAGGGTGACGCAGTTCTTAAGAGAATCTTGGAGCATCTTTCACTGTCCAGCTAAGGAATTATCGAAGTTGTTGTTGGATCAATCATCAAGTTGTTGATCAATCAGAATATCTGTCTCTGAGGAGAGGTACTTCTGCCAAGGAAATTCTCTGAAGGGCGAGCCATTTCTGACACCCTATTTGTATTGAGAAAACTGCATAATAATAAAACCCTCATATCCGATGCATTGGTTTTCTCACATTGGGTTTTACCGGGGATGATTGTCCAAAAATAACAGTGTCCCTTGTGTGATTGTCTCAGTTATTTCAGTCGCTGATCTCTATGTGTTGAGGTTGCGTTTGTGTTTATTTCTGTATTTATATTTATAAATAACTTGTTAATGGAAAGAACAAATAGGAGATAATAAACCAGATAATGCAGTAGGGATTTCTGATGTGTCAGACTTAGAAATTTCAACACTTAACTAAGGCAGAACTTGGCCCTTCAAGGAGTGTAGTCTCAGCGAGTAAAATGAAGATAGAATATCCACAGTCAGAATATAAAATCAACTGATAACATTGTGGACTTACACCTTTGCCTAAAATCTTCTCCACTAAAGCACAATGTCGGAATATGAATGATCCTACTCTCAAATTAGCTAGGGTGTATAGTTTCAACACCGAAACTAGCAACCAACAAAGAGGGTTTCCATAAACCCTAGACTCTTTCTCAAGAGTCCTCCAAAACTCTAATTTTCAAGTGAGCAAATGCAAGAATGAAGAGAGACTCCTAATTTTCCCTTTTTTATAACTCATTCTCACATTATAATTTTAAAGTTACTTTTCATTAGCCTATGACCCATGTCCTTTTTTCACCACTTTAGCTTTTATAATATTTTCTTCTAGGTGAATTGTGTTCTCTTGATTAATTTTTCTCACCCTAGCCTATGGGAACCTTATTAGGCTAGCGGATCCCCTTCCTTATGCCTCCTAAGCATATGGGGACATTATAGATATTCTAATTCAATAGCTCAAGGTGACAATTGCAATAGGTTCAAATAGGGCACTCAAACTAAGAACAAGGCTCAATTCTATATAACAAGGAAAAGTGTACCCTCAAAAGAACCTATGAAGGAGAGCTTACAACCTAGGGTTTGAATGATATGATCCAAAAATAGCACAATTAGGCATATATGACAAAGAAAAAGTTTTCTAGAAAGGTATGATAAACAAAGGGGATCAACAAATCTTCAACTAGCCCAAAGTTGAAGCCTTAATGCAATTCTAAGGTTAATTAACCCAAAATTACATAGGGCTTGTGACATCAGCCCTAAGGAGGTTATTCCAATTTCCAACCATGCAAAACTCAAGATTTAGGTGAGATAAGATATAACAAGAAGTAGCAACCTCAAAATAGCCCATCTCTTCAACCCTAGTTGAATTCAACCTTAAGCCCTAGCCCTAACAGCTTGGATTAAAGAGCCAAAATAGGTGAGGAAAGAGAAGAGGATAAAAATTTTATAGTTTTGACCACCTCGGTGGATGTTAGTGCCTTCTAACTACTTGGGTAATGGAGTCTTAGGGAATTTACTATGGAAATATCAAACCTTGGAAGCTAGTAAGAAGGAAAACCTTAAGTTTTCACTTTAAAGCTCTAGCTATCATTCAATATGGGGATGAAAACAAAAGAAAATTTCTCTAGGACATTCTCAAGGGAGTTTACGACTCTTAATTAAACCATGCAATATTTCACGAAGAATTCATATAAAGATAAGCATTTAGACATGGAATATAGAAACCCTAGCAAAATACAGTGCATACAATAACCATAAAATATATTTAATAAGAAAATTATTCACAAGATATCAATGAAAAATCCTTATTTATCCCAATATGACGTCTTCACAACAAGGAATAGACTCCAATAGCAAAAATCCACAAAGATCACATCTCCACAAGAGTAGCGAGGTACAAGAGCTAAGTCGAAACTCTAGAATAGGTCGAATTAATCCACAAGTGATGATAATAAAAACAAATGGAGTGATTCTCTATAAATATGAGCTCTATCACTCCATTTAATCTCTAAAAGCCCCGAAACAAGTTTGATAATGACTAAACATAAAGTAAACCTTGGGTTACAAGCCAACCACTAGCTCAAACATGAAATGATGCCAAAAATAGACCCACACATGTCAGCTGTAAGCTTCTAATTTCATGGCGTCATGCCCTTTTTGTGCTCCAAATGTTGAGTCATGATGAAAGGAAGGCTTAAAGTGTATCCAAGCATCATGATCATCCCTCATTTGAAGAGTAATCCTCAAATCATCTCCAAAGGTTCCTGTTGATTTTGGGTAGCATCGGATGTGCTCTAGCTTCGAAATTTTGTGGAGGGGCTAGAACACATGAGATCTCCAAGACCCAGTCCTCACGCAGATGATGCAGGGGTGATGCAGTGTAGAATAAAGGGTCTCTGTGGTGTCAGAATTTCTCCTAGCTGAGGAGGAAAATTATCTCAGGTGTTTTCTTGAAGGTTTCTCTATGTACTGCAGAATTATTCCTTGTAAAGAGATTGTTGCTGAAGAACAATAAATAAACCCTCATCTGTTGCACCAGTTTTCCCGCATTGGGATTTTCTGGGGACAATTGTCCAAAAATAACTGTGTTGATGTGATTGATTCTTGTGCTTGTATATCACTGTTATTTTTCTCTATGTTATTATGTGATAATTGCAATAGAATTTATTTTAATGTTTGCTGAAGGGTTTTTGTAAACAACTTATTGTGAGAAATAAGTAGGAGAAATAAATCAGTTACTGTAGTAGAATTTCGTATCAAAAATTCTAACATGGTATTAGAGCAGAGATCAAACAACAGGAGTAAAGAATCTTTTATGAGTCAGGAGCATGATGTTGGGGCATCAACTCAGAAGGAGCCACATAGATCTCTAGAGGGAGAAGAGAGCACGAGGAATATGGATCATGATTATTCTATGTCAGCTTCCAAACTGGAAGAAGTCGCTTTCTTAGCAAGTTCTGCCTCCTCTGAGGTTTGGTATATAGATAGTGAAGCTTCCTGGCACATGATAGGAATACGAGAATGTTTTTTGAATTCCCAGGAAGAAAGGATGAACTTCCAGATCACCATGGGAAATAAAGCAAAATGTAACCCCGTAGGAAGAGGTACTGTAGTATTTCAAATAGATGCAAGGGATCAACTTCGAGCAACCAATGTGCTGCTTGTGTTGGGATTGGGGATGAACTTATTCTCTGTATCTCAGTTTCAAAACAAGGGCTATGATGCTTTCTTCATCAAGGAGAAAGTATATGTCCAACACCCGAGTTGGAAAAAGAAGGCCTAGATTGGAGTAAGAAGTAACAGGTTGTATAGATTACAGCTAGAATCTCCAATGGCACTGATAGGCAACAGTGGGGAAAAAGATTTGAATGAACTATGCCACAGGAGAATGGGACACTTACACCATGGGGCTCTAAGAATTCTCGTGAAAATAGTATCAAGAGTTCCAAAGTTGAGTACTCAATGAGGTGATGTATGCAAAGGATGCGCACTAGGCAAGTACGACAAAGCTGCATTTTCCAGAAGCAACAATAGGGCTAAGAGTGTTTTGGGATTGATACACTCAGATATCTATGAACCCATGTCCACAAGAGGTCTTAGTGGTGCCGAGTACTTCGTCACCTTCATTGATGACCATTCCAGAAAGACTTGGATCTACTTTCTAAAACCCAAGGATGAGGTTTTCAATCGATTCAAAGAGTTCAAGGCACTAGTTGAGAATCTGACAGGAAAGAAGATAAAGATATTGTGCTATCATGTCCCTTCTCAAACACATTTGTAACAGGGTGTTGTTACATAGTTTTGCACAATTTTGGCTAAGGAAGAGAACCCATCATTTTCGACTTAGGGACTTAGGAGGCAATTTGACTTAATTTGGTTGCTAGTGGAATGTGGGGGCCACCCACATGGGAATTCGAATTGGCCCATTCAAGTAGCTTGGAGGGAAAGTCGAATAGGTGGATGGAGGGGCCCACATGAGGCAAGGGAGACCTAAGGAGTTATAAGGAGGGAGAAACTCTCATTTTGGGATTCATTCATACGTCTTGCAAACAAAATCACTTGACTGTTCACTCTGTTGTTTAGCTGAGTCTACTGGCTGTTTAGCCATGAATCTCTCAAGTGGGAGATTCAACCTCTACTTTGGGGGACCATTCGTGCCCGCCCTAGAGAGGCAGTTCTACAAGGATTTCAGGAGTTCTAGAGCAGTGACATAGCACCACCAACCAGTGCAGAGCAGGGAGTGTGTATTTCTGGGTAGCCAGAGAATACGCAGAGGGAGATAGAGGCCAACGGAGATCAAATTGTTTGTCGGATAGTTAGAGAGCTGAGATAGCAGCAATATACCAACATCCTTGCTGATTTTTACTGCCAGCAGAGCTAGCATTCCAGCAGTTTGAATTGTTGGGCTAGGGGATAGCGGTGAGGCCACTCAACAGTTTTTCGTGGAGCTTAGGAGCAAGTGTCTTAGGCCAAGAGCTCAGCCAGTAAGTCAGGGATTAGATAGCAAGGGTCAACCCAACACTTTGGGGGCATTTCCGAGAGGATTTACATGCAGTTTCCAGGAGGCCAAGTTTTGCAATTGCAGTTGAGGTTGGACTCCAAGGGGGTCGAATTTCAGAAGTCTAAACCAGCCAAAATCCTTTCTGCATTTTTCTGGGTTTTGACAAAGATCCCAAATATAAAGTTTCACAATTTTCTGAGCACCGGAGGTGAGGTTTTAAGTCGTATCTTTGCAGCAGACAGTGTAGAATTGCTCGGGATTGAATAGTGCCTTTGGGTGTCAATTTTGGGAAGTCCAAAACGGGCCAAACCGTTTCCGGATTTTTTGTGGGTTTTGGCCAAGGAGTTTGTGGCTGAAGTTTCATCATTTTCTGAGCATTGGAGGAGGAGTTTCTTGCAATCCCTTTCCACGCAGTAGTAAAGTTTTCTAGGTAGCGCAGAGCATTAGAGGAGCAGTCATTTCCAGCATTTGAGATCATTGTATTTATCACCTGGGTTCTGTCACGCTTGCCATTGAGGCAAGCCCAAGTGCATTCCTCCATACTATTGTACTTGCTCCATTGATTAATAAAATGGCTCAATTGGTTCTTAATTCCATAGTTTTTATGAGCATTTGCTAATTTGTTTAAAACTTGTGCTGTAAATCGTTTTTTCTTTGCATATCACTATTTATTTAAGTTTGGAACATTACAGTGGTATCAGAGCATGATCTTGGTCCAACTGTGGGAAAACTAGCTAGAAGATCATGGAAGCTTTAGGTATGAGTGCACAGTGACGGGTGAAACCGGAGACAAACCCATGGCTCAAGGGAAATCCAGTATGCATAAATTCTGGGGCAAAATTCATTGGGACGATAAGAGGTTGGCCCAGTTGAGGAGGGTGACAAACCAAACCCATCCTCACCCTTACAACGGAGACGTTAGAGGTGAGCAGGTCATGGGGGTGCAACCATCTACATCAAGTGGGCAAAGTTGACTAGATCAGGGCACCAGATCTCCTGAAAAGAAGTAGGCAAGACAAAGACAGTTAGAGGGTGAGACCAGGGGGCGCTTTTGCTCGTGGTGACTTGGCCTTAGATATCAAGAGCCTGAGGAGGAGGTTGAGCATGATTCTGAGAGCCCACAGGATGGTGAGGAGCACATCGATATACCCAATGTGGCGTAGGAGCCACCTTTATTAGAGACCTCTTTGATAGCCCCAGTTGACACCTTGGTGGAGAGGATAGAGCCTACTCATATAGAGCCATTTGTTGAGGGGGTGCCATCCCTAGACGAGATGCCAACAGTTGTTGAGGTATTAGGAGCCGTGACCGAGTTTACAGGTGATAGATTCCCACAACAGTTCCATCAGTTTCAGAGCGACCTTCTAGCATTAAAGAGGAAGTTCGCGTTAGTGCGAGAGGTGATTCTGCAGTAGAATGAGATGGAGGGCATGAGAGCAGTTTGTGCCGAGACCACTACCAAATTGACTCACGTTGGGGAGCAGTTGGATTCCCTACTGGTGAAGCTAAAGTGCACGTTGGAGCGTGAGAGTAGCCCTCTTCAGGCATACATAGACGGGGTTGGCAACACTGTTAGGTTACCTTGGGCCATTGTACAGAGGGAGATAGAGCTACCTAGTTAGATTGTATGTATTGACCAGGATAGCGAGACGAGAGGACCTAAGTTGTAAAGGGTGCAACACCAGCATGCTAGGGTTGTTCTATGTGCGGGAGTTCGTGCATTCGATCCCTCTCTTGGGGTTGGGTGGCGAGAGATTCTGAGTTGGTACTCAGTGGAGTGGACTATGGAGATGGTAGTGGACTCAAGTGGAGCTCAGCAGGAGTTTCCAAGCACTGGGGATGTTGGAAGCCCCAACTGGCATTGGGATCCAGGAGGGACTACTTATCATTTGCCATGTATGTCGATTGACTACAACCGGGATGGTGCATTTGACCTAGCAATTGAGAATGCACATTCGCTAGGGGAGTCTCGATCAGCACTAGTGGCCAACCAGTTTATGGACAGACTCGTTTGGTTTTCTTGGTATGGCATTTGTACACGGGATCACTGGGTGATCAGCATACTTTGGCAAGAGTTTGTCAAAGGAGGTGGCATTGGCAAACCACCAGATGGTGCCTTGCATAGAGTTGGGGGTTCTTCAATTTTGTGCAGGGCACAGAGGATGCAGAGGAGCGGAGAAGTGGTGGCATCACTGCTGACACATAGGGAGAGTCACTTCTCGAATCCCTCAGGGGGGATTTGGAGGGAAGATCCGTTCATCCGTAGGAATAATGATGCGATGGTGGAGGTGATGATACTTATTGCATGTGGCCTGACACGTAGAGATATAGCTCTAGGCCATCATATCCAGGGATGTGTGGGAGCATCTAGCATTGAGCAGTGGTCTACAGGTGGGCATGGAGATGCTGGTGGTGTGCTGTAGTGTGTTGGACTGCGTTGGGTAGTGACAGGTGCAGTGACACAAGTAGGAAGCAAGAAGGTATAAGATGGCATAGCTGCAGTCGAGGGTACACAACAATGTACAGGGGTAGGCTGTGGTGTACAGTGGCATGTCCAAGAGTACTGGGATGACCGGTGGTATGCAGAGGCGTCTGGTGTTGCACAACGAGGTCTTGGAGTGTTGCCTCCAGGGACACCCATGGACAGAGATACTGGGCATAACTTTGGGTGTAGTTCACCCAGGATCAATGGGGACACAGATGAGTGATACTTGATGGTATCTGCGGGGACTCACACTCCTGACCCTCTTCTACGCCACTTACAAGAACGGGCGATCTAGTTGTTGTCCTTTGACACTCTGGGCACGAGTAGCAAGGGATGGGGAGCTCACCCAAGATACTTGGATGACACTTCTCAGTGAGGGCATCAAGTCGGTGCGCGAGTTGACAGCCACAGGTCGAGGGATGAGGTGATCACCGACAGGGATGGCATACCATTTATCACTGATCCTATGCTTGGGGAGCTGGTCACAGGGGAGACATGTTTCATTCTTTCCACACAGCATCTCTAGACCATGCATGAGCAGAGGATACCATGTATGGCTGAGATAGTTGTCTAGTATGTATCCAGGTTCCCAACAATGTATCGACACATTCTTTAGGGGGCAGGTAGCCGAACCAGTGGCGATGGTTGGCAAGAGTAGGATGGATCTGCATACACTGAGTGGATTGCGCATATCAGATACCCATCTATTGGTCACATTCAGGGGATAGCTATTTGGCACTCGTGGTTTCCAGTGGTCATCAGTACTACACAGTGGTAGGCACTGGACAGTTTAGCATGCCTCAAATTAGTTCATGATGTATGAAGCCTATATATAGGTGGCATGCAGGGACTAGAGATGAGGGCCAAAGGGATTCCATTGGTTGTCAGGGCTATGCCACAGCAGGTCTGCCTATGGGATGCAGGGATTCAGTTGATTAGAGTCGTGGCAAAGAGTGATATAGTTCGCTCTTGGCATGTCACATGGGAGTTCATAGAGGGTTTCATCATATGGGGAGGCAGACATTCTCTATTGCTGCAAAGGTTTGCAGTTAGATTTGGATGGGTAGGCCTTGGTGCCATGGAGATGCCCAGGCAGGATGCGTCTCGCCTCTTTCAGTGTTCAACCATTGAGTTCCAGGAGAGGAGGATATTGTCTGCGCACGATGGGGAGTATGACATAGTCAGAGTAGCGCAGCGTCAACATGGTGGCACCAATCTGGGACTAGCAGGGAACTGGGGCGTCACAACTCTTCACAGCTCAATAACCTTTAGGGATGCGTTGGTTACTGTAGGGAGAGATCATATAGATCTTCCATTGGGCTTTAGAGAGTCACTGATGGAGCAAGGGACTTCTGGTACTTGCATCGGGCATGATAGTGAGTGGAGCGAGGGGAGCTTTGTGTTGGATAGGATGGCTTGGGATCTCGATATTGAGGATTCTTTCATATCAGGATAATGTTGAGGTCAGGGACGATTCCGTGGCACATTTGGGACCCTGACACATGTTGCAGTGACAGTGGGGAGCAAAAGTTAGAGACGATGCTCGTTCAGGCATTGCTTGAGGACAAGCGATTTTTGGAGCGTTGGAAGAACTTTTTGGATGAGGATGCCACCTGGGAGGGTGAGCACATAGTGGAGCACCTAGCTTTGAGGTTGCTTGAGGGAAAGAAACATTTGGGAGGGGAGGACTGTCATGTCACTTATTAAACACATTTGTCATAGGGTGACGCTAAACAATTTTGCACAATTTGACTAAGGAAGAGAACCCATCATTTTTGACTTAGGGACTTAGGAGGCAATTCGACTTAATTTGGTTGCTAGTGGAATGTGGGGGCCACACACATGGGAATTCGAATTGGCCCATTCGAGTAGCTTGGAGGGAAAGTCGAATAGGTGGATGGAGGGGCCCACATGAGGCAATGGAGGCCCAAGGAGTTATAAGGAGGGAGCATCTCTCATTTTGGTATTCATTCATACATCTTGCAAACAAAATCACTTCACTATTCACTTTGTTATTTAGCTGAGTCAACCGACTGTTTAGCCACGAATCTCTCAAGCGGGAGATTCAACCTCTACTTTGGGGGACCATTCATGCCCGCCCTAGAGAGGTAGTTCTATAAGGATTTCAAGAGTTCCGGGGTAGTGACATAGCACCACCAACCAGCGCAGAGTAGGGAGTGCATATTTTTGGGAAGCCAGAGAATACGCAGGGGGTGATAGAGGCTAGCAAAGATCAAATTGTTTTCCGGAGAGTTAGAGAGCTGAGATAACAGCAATAGACCAACATATTTGCTGAGTTTTACAGCCAGCAGAGCCAACATTCCAGGAGTTCGAATTGCTGGGCTAGGGGACAGCGGAGAGGCCACTCAGTGGTTTTTTGTGGAGCTTAGGAGCAGGTGTCTTAGGCCAAGAACTCACCTGGGAAGTCAAGGATTGGATAACAAGGGTTAGCCCAGCACTTAGGGGGCATTTCCAGGAGGATTTACAGGGAGTTTCCAACAAGCCTAGTTTTGTAGTTGCAGCTGAGGTTGGACTCCAAAGGGGTCGAATTTCAGAAGTCTAAACCAGCCAAAATCCGTTCTGGGTTTTTCTAGGTTTTTGACAAGGATCCCAAATATAAAGTTCCAAAATTTTCTGAGCATCGGAGGTGGGGTTTTAAGCCATATCTTTGTAACAGACAGTGTAGAATCGCTGGGATTGAATAGTGCCTTCAGGGATCGATAATGGGAAGTCCAAATTGGGCCAAACCATTTCTGGGTTTTTGTGGGTTTTGGCCAAGGAGTTTGTGGCTGAAGCTTCATCGTTTTCTAAGCACTAGAGGAGTTTCTTGCAGTCCCTTTCCAGGTAGTAGTGAAGTTCTCTAGGCAACACATAACATTAGAGGAGCAGTGATTTCCATCATTTGAGATCATTGTATTATCACCTGGGTTCTGTCATGCTTGCCATTGAGGCAAGCCCAAGTGCATTCCTCCATACTATTGTACTTGCTCCATTGATTAATAAAATGGCTCAGCTAGTTCTTAATTCGAGAGTTTTTATAAGCATTTGTTGATTGTTTAAAATGTGTTGTAAATCGTTTTTGCTTTGCATATCAATTTATTTAAGTTTGGAAGATTACATGCACTCAGACAATGGTGGAGAATACATCGACAAGGACTTTACTGATTTTTGCACAAGGGAAGGCATTAGAAGGGAGTGGACAACCCCCTATAATCCAGAGCAGAATGGAGTAGCAGAAAGAAAGAACAAGACTATTATGGAAGCAACCAAGGTGATGTTGTATGATCAAGATTAACCCAAGTTTTTATGGGCAAAATCATGCAACATGACAGTGTATGTCCAGAACAGGACTCCTCACAAGGCATTAAGTAAGATTACTCCAGAGAGTGTCTTCACCGGGAAGAAGCCTGAGGTGAGTCATTTAAGGATATTTGGGAGTTTCGCATACTGCCATGTACTCGAAGAAAAGAGGAAGAAATTGGATCAAACTGCGGAGAAAGGATATCTTGTGGGATATAGTGAGAATGCTAAGGCATATAGAATCTATCTTCCATGGAATAGGAAGATTGTTATTCGACGGGATGTAAAGTTCATGGAGGACAGAGCTTTCAGGAAATCCCGAGAAATGCCTTCCAAAGAGCAGTCAAAGGATGATTCGTTGGTCCAGCCACTTCGTATAGCAGAAACTAGCACCAATATTTCTCCTAAAGGCAAAACTCCAGAGGTATCACAACATGTGGAGTCTCAGGAAGAGGAGAAGATAGATATACCCAATACTAGTGGTAGAACGAGCCGAGAACTTTGACAGATTCTGCGAGATGCAGAGAATTTTGTCGGTGTGCCTAGGAACGAGAAAAGGGAGCGTAGACAACCAAACATATGCCAAGCCTTGGTGGCTCAAGTTGGAGAACCCTCTAGTTTTCAGGAGGTCGTTCAACATCAAGTATGGGTAGATGCTATGGTGGAGGAATACAGTTCCATAATGGTCAATGATGTTTGGGAAGTGGTACCTAGGCCTCGGGACCAGTCAGTTGTAGGTTCAAGATGGCTCAACAAAGTCAAATATGCTGCAGATG
>APFE030863586.1:66143-125396 GCA_000404065.3 Pinus taeda | reverse complement strand
ACCACTTTTCATAAATTTTCAAACTGGATCCATAAATATCAAATGATCATCAAGTACCAGTAAGTCACCCAGATAACCAGATCCACAATAACAGAAAACTAAACCCAGAACACCTTCTGTGGCAGCTCCTACGGTGCCTCCTGCGGCGTCTCCTGCGGCGCCACCTGCAGCGTCTCCTGCGGCGCCTCCTACAGTGCCTCCTGGGGCGTCTCCTGTGGCGCCTCCGCACTTCCGCAGCTGCAGCGCTTGAGAGATCACCCTTCACAGATTCGCTTTCCACTTCACTTTCATATAGATCGAGCTTTTGAAACAATAAACCAATATTTCAAATCTTAAGATATTCAACCCAAAAGCATACTCAAGCCAAATGATCTCCTTTTCTTTATATAGGAAAGCTCTTCCTCAAATCATGGACCAATACCACGGGCCAAAACCATAGGATCAAAAACTGTGGGACTAATACCAGGAACCAACCATGAAAGTGCGTGAACTTTTCTCCACATGAAATAAACTTTTCTCTGCATAAACTTTCGTGAACTTTTCTCTACATGAAATAAACTTTTCTTTGCAAAAATTCCGTGAACTTTTCTCTACATGAAGTAAACTTTTCTCTGCATAAAATTCTGTGAACTTGAAAATAACTTTGCTGCACAATAATTTATCATCTGAGTGATTTTCCATCAAGGACAACACTTGTCTCATAATGCCAACACCGCCTTGGGTAGTCTTTGGTGTAGTGATCCTCATCGCAGATAAGACAAGGATACTTGGGTTTGCGTTTGGCTCCTTCCTCGGGTGGAGGTTTAGGGGAATCCTGCTTGGGTTGATCAACTTTGTTTTTCCCTTTTCCCTTCTTTTTTCCTTTCGAGGCTTTATCTTCTGTGGTGGATTGGATGGCGTTAAACTCGGAAGTATTACCAGAATTAGACATAGCCTGAGAAGTATTTTCATTCAAAGCATTCAACTTTTGCTTCCCAGGGTTCACAGAAGATTTCTTAGAGGACGGATTTACAAATCCAATAACACCATTAATAGATGGCTTTGGCAGAGTTTTGGAAGTTCCGGGCCTCAGGGCGTTAGGAAAATAATCATATAGGGTACTAGACTGGGAATAAACTAAGTGAAGGTACTGAGCACGCGCAATAGCCTGCTCTTCATTTACACATGCCCCCATAGCAATGTCTCGTGTGATCATAGGGACAAAGGAGGTTGTAAACCAATCAGTCAGGAGCTAATAAGGAATCTAAAATTTAATCAAACGACGACGCCGTCTCCATTCATGTATATGATCGGAGATGTGCGTGGCAGTATCTTGTTTAAGAGATGTGAGGAGATGCGTTCCTGTCTCATACTGAATTGGTAACTGAAAATGAGTTAAAAATGCCATCGCCAACGAGTTAAAATCTTGAAAAGATCCACGGGCTAGCTCAATATACCACTTAGCAGCAGATGCAGTGAGATTCCTTTGAAAAAGGCAGATCTGGACTGAATCGTCAAGCCACGAATTTGACGAACACCAGAGATGATAAGTCATAATGTGGGCTTGGGGGTCTTCTCCAGCTTTGCCATCAAATTTGGGATAATCACCGGGAATCTTGGTTGGAACCGGTGGCCAATATGGATTATGAAGAATAGGGTCATTAGTCAATTTGGACACATATGCTAGTTCCAATGTTGCTAAGAAGGGTAACTGAGGATTTAAGGACATCTGTGGCCGTGGGTAAGGGGTAGGACTAGGGTTCCAACCAGTTGTTGGTTGCCCCCATTAATTTTCTCCAGACGGACCTGGCCCATAGGGGTTCTGTCCGTAGGGATTTTGTCTGTAGGGGTTATGGCCATAACTGGACGGCTGACCCTGGATTTTCCCCCCAACATTCCATTGATTACCAACTGGGCCTGCAGGAGCAACATACTATTGCTTGTAATTCTGATAAGGAATCACCTGCATTTGTTGATAATTTTGGTACGGGGCAAACTGAGCTTTCCGCTGGGATTGTTGGAAACCATAAGGTTGTTGGGCTCCATACTGAGCCTGGGGGCCAGGCTGTGCTTGATAAGGAGGTTGAGATTGAAACCCAACTTGCATTTGAAGACCAGCTTGGGTTTGGGGCCCAGCCTGGGGTTGGAAACCGGGTGGAGCTTGAGAAGCAACAACCATTTGCATGCCCGGTTGAGCATGCCCAGAAAGATGTCCTTAAGAGGATTGGGGTTGAGCCACCTGGCCAGAAGGTTGTCCTGGTTGAGCGGACTAGACAGTTGGTTGGCCTGATTGAATTTTAGGTTGACCAACTTGTCCAGATAGTTGACCAGACTAGACAGTGGGTTGGCCTTGCTATACGTAAGGCTGACCACCATGCCCAGAAGGGTATTCCTGCTGGACCCCAGGTTGTCCTTGTTGCATATAAGGTTGTCCTAGATTTCTAGAGGGTTGACCAGAAGGGTATCCTTGCTGGACCCCAAGTTGTCCTTGTTGCATATAACGTTGTCGTGGATTTCCAGAGGGTTGACCAAAAGGGTATCCCTGCTGGACCCCAGGTTGTCCTTGTTGCATATAAGGTTGTCCTGGATTTCCAGAGGGTTGCCCAAGATAAGTAAAAGATGGACCACCATAGGCCAAAGGTTGTCCTTGTGGGCCTCCAGGTTGCCCTGGATAAGATTGCCCGTAATACTGCTGCCCGTAGGAAGGCTGCGTGTAAGATGGCTGACCTTGATAAGGTGGTCCTTGATAAGGCAGTCCTTGATCCGCAGGGGGTGCTTGGCCACCATCGGAACGAGTGGTACCCCAAGCAATGTTTAACGGGACTGAGACCTCAACCACAGGCTGAGATGGCAAGGATCCAAGATAAAGATGATGCCCTACGGGATCATAGTAATGAAATGGACCTTGTGAGCCCGGATTCTGGACGGCTTGCAAATACTAATCGTATGACCCCCCTGCTGGAATGGAACTAGAAGAAGGTGGGGCACTAAGCGTAGGATCGATAGCTCCAAATGTAGGCACCGACTGGCCACTATTTACCGGACCGTGAGACAGACCAGCAATAGTGGTCACAACCGAGGATGCAGTGATGGCACTAACAAAAAAAGCTGAAGAAGCTACACAGACAGTTGGAATAGTCGGGACTAAAGTGACAGATATGTTAGGTTCCTATACCAATAGGTTTCATCTTTCATGATTGACAGTGGAAGGGCTAAATATGTTCATCATTGCAGGATGCAAAGGTTCCATATTTTGTGTACATACTAGGAAAATTAAAAAATTAAAAGAGGGTATGCCTTAAAAGAATAATCAAAAGGAAAGAAAATCAAATGGTCAAAGGAATAGTGAAAATGAACCCCAAACTAAAGACCAGGAAAGTGGCCAGTTAAAATGCCACTACTATCTTTTGGCAGTATCACAGTCTGCAAATACTGCTGCTAATCATACTTGATGGATGGCCCAACAGTCTAATCTGGACCATGCCATGTTTAAATTTCTTGTTGTAGAATAGAAAATGGTTCCTGTCCAAACAGCTCAAGCTTGGCAGATGACTAGCTAGGTAGAGAAATGAAGGAGCCCAACTGCTTAATCTGGGTCCTTGGAAGAAATAAGGGTAGATTTAGATAGGAGGGCATTCAAAAGAAAAAGAGAACAATTAGGGTCTGTTAATTCAAGTGCACCCATTTCAAGTGAAGAAAAAATGTTAGGATTGCTAGATTGGGTAAGTAGTGTAAGGTTGCAGAAGTAAAGGGGCCATGAGCAAGACTCATCCCATTCAGAGTATTGGCACCATGGCAGAGGTTTGAGGACATAACAATGGAAGCATGTCTTATTTCCCCCTTTTCCCCAACCATCATTTATTAACATTCCCCAAGGACCTTGGAATCTTCTCAAGTGTCCTGTTTCACTTCATTCCATGACAAAGTACCAGGTTAAACTGTGAAGTTCATTTAAGGAAAAGAAGCCACATTTCTTGTGTAAAAATCTTTACTCTCAATTCCACACATCTTCTATCCCTAAGTTTTACTTCTTAAAACTTAGCATTTTCCCCTACACATTCACCTCAAAATGTCATATTAACAACTAATGTAATATTTAGCTCCCTAAGCATTCCCATTCCCTAATCCTACAAAGATCTATGTGAAAATCCCAAAAAAAAATCTATGTAAATACCCTTCCCCTAGAAATATAGCTATATAGTCATGATTTGGGGAATATTAATCCATCAGGGGCTAATATTAACCCTCCACCACCCTAAACTATGGGTTTTAATCAAAAACTTTGGTTAAAAAATTAAAAACCCATGGTCTTTGCCCTCACAACCCTTTCATTACCCCTTCGCGCTAATACATTTGTTATAATGTTTTTTAAATAAAACATTTATAAACGGGCACACATACATTATACCCGCTAACCCTAATTTAAAACCCACCCCGCGAGCGATTTATTTAATTTATTATTTTAATTGGGCGGGTCCCCGTAGCCATAAACCGCTATCACATCGCATCCATCGCCAATCGTTCGATCGTCGGCCCCACAGATCTAACAGTGGGCGGTCAATCTCACCTGGGAATGGGCAGAGGTTTAGCGTCAGGGGGATTGGCGGTTTCACTGCCGTACCCCCGCCACGCATCAACCGCCTGGGTTGTTCGGAGCCCCCCCCCTTCTTACCACTTACCACCCAAGGGTGCTCCGGGGAAACCACAAACCGCCTGCCCCCTCCCACTGACGTCATACCCACGTCAGCATGACGTCAGCACCCTTGTCCACCACCACTGCTCCATGTCGCCTCCACGTCGTCCATCCGCCCCCATGCCCTGCCAACATGTCACCCCCACGTGGCCACCCACGTCATTCGCCACGTCACCCTGCCGTATCCGGGCCCACCGATGACGTCATGCTGACGTCATCGCCGAAAGGCACCAAAAGTCCCAAATTTGCATAAAATGTCGTGAAATGACCATTTTATGTCATTTTCACTTGTCGCTTTGGGAGCGCTGTGCATGCGGAATACGTCGTTTTCTGCCTAAATCGAGAATTTACTCACCCAAGCTACTACCGCCCTCAAAGTCGACTCAAATTGCTTGTCATTGTTCCAGCTTGACACCTTCGGCACTGAAAAATCCAGGTATTTGCCACAGTCGACCTATTTCACCCATGTTTGTGCCATTTTTCTCCTAATTTCCTGTAAAAAATCTCTGCAAAGCTCCTCACAGTCGAATTATCCGCTAAAACTACCCAAAAAACTTGGTAAAATCCCTACACCACGAAGCTCTGCAAACCCGTGCCCTTCTGCAAAATTCACCATTAAAAAGTAATTTTAGAAGCTGAGCTACCAGCTAAAGCTCGTATAACTGCACACTAATCCCTTTTATCAGAATTCCCTTTGCGAAATCCCAGCTACTTAGCTCAAAACACTCTGGTTTTTTCCAACAGAGTGCCCCACAGTTCATCAACCCTGTGAAAAGTCTTTTTAAACTCTCAGAACTACTCACTCCCAAACACAAATTCAGTGGGCAGTCTTTAGCCTTCTCACTAATCCTAAGCTCAAGTAATTATCCAGTAAAGTTTAAACATGGCCACTCCATCAGCTCTAGATGTTGCTCCTATTAATCCACCCAGCAAGGAGCTTGAAGCTATGCCTCTAGTGGACAGTGATTTCCTCGTTGCAGATTTTGTGGCAGAGAGGAACCACTTGCAGACCTTTTGCCAGCTGAGGAACAGTCACTTGGACAACAGTGACATGTATGGCATCTAGGATTCAAATCTGCCTATCTATTTCTTGCCTTCTGTGAATATCTTTCCTGAAATCATTCACCTCTGTGCAGAGAATTATGACCAAAAACTCAGAGTTGTTAAGTCTCCATCTGGGAGCATACTCTTTTACATTACTCCTGATTCCATCAATCAGATGCTAAATTAGAAGCAAACCCAGCTGCTCTACCCTTTTTCCATAAAGTACTTGCTGGATGAGGGCTCCAAGCTCTCTAACATTGAGATTGTTGCAGTTGCCAAAACTTTCATGAGAGCAGACTGCCAACCTTCTGGGCCACCTCCTTTCCCATATGCAAATTTCAATGAGGTAAGCAAGCTACTTGTGGACATGATATCCTCTGTGCTGGGGTTCTCCACAAATGAACATGTTGATGAAACTGTGTTGGTCTTGTTATCTGCATATAGCCTTGGGAAGCCCCCTGCTATAAATACAATTATGCCAAATTTATTGCCAACAAGATACATGACCAACTGCTAAGGCTGAACAGGGAAGCAATATTCAAATATTCATCATACATCTATCACCTGTTCATGTACTATCAGACAGATTGCTTCCAGTGCCCCATCAAGAAGCTGGATTCACAGGGTGATAGGAGGTTTGTCATCTTCTGGTCTTTAGTTTTCCATCAAGTCCAGAACTCTCCCTATTCCTACTGTGAATTCATTGACCAATTTGTCTATCCAGTCACATGCCTCCTAAAAAGAACTCCTCCTGCCATATTGTCAAAGGATATGCAAAAAATCTTACAGCTGTCCAGGAATTACAAAATAGGTGATTAGTATTTATACCGAAATCACACAGTCATCAGGATCTATGGTTGTGAGCTTTGTCCTTACAGGCTCCCAAGATATGTGCCTATGAGATTGTTTGCCTTGGAATACTATAGGCAACTCATCAATTCTGACCTTACACACTTTCATAGTGCCAAGAAGAAAGCCAATCTCAAATTCAAAGACCACCTAGGCCCCTTCATCATGAACAAGAAAGATGGTTGGCAAGAAGCTGATCAAATACTGGGGCAACAACTTAAACTTAAAAGGAGTTTCTGGTGGGTCCCTTATGACCCTGAAGGCTTTAGCAGTGCTAGAAGAGTCAAGTATAGGTTGTTAGCCTATAAACATTGTCCATATCCACAAATTCAACACTTTGCCAACCAAGATGAATGGGTGCCTGGTACATTAGTAAAGGAATTTACTCAGGAGGAGACAATGGAGCAGACTGTGAAAGATTTAGAGAAAACTCTTGACTTGAATTCTTGTCAGTAGGTCACATTCAAGCAACCAGTCTAAGTCGGAGAAGGCACATCCACTACTGCAGCTGCATAGACCACCCAGCAGGCATCTACAACAACAACTACCACAACAAAAGGGAAATAAGTGATGGATGTAGAGCGAGAGACAGAGGCAGGGCAGCCCAGCACTTTAAAAGACCAAAGTCAAGGGCAAGCCCCTTTATAGCAAGCTGAAGCACCCCAAATTCCAGTTTTGCAAACTCCTCCCAATGAAGAGAGAGGCAGAAAACGAGATAGAGAGGAGGCCACACCTCCAAGTGGGTCAACACAACAACCGGAGGCCAAGAGGCCAAGAATTGACCCTCAGACTGAAGAAGAACACATCAATGAAGAAAGAGCAGAAAGCCAAAGCAGAGAAAGAGAATCCAGCCAGCACACTACCACTAGCTCATTCCAACAGGAACAAGCCATGCAGCAAAGTATAGAGGTGTCCTCCTCAAGGCAGCAGGGCAAGCAACCAGCTGGAGTCAAAGGAACTTTTATGGAGATCAAGGCCCAAAATGAACTCTTGAGAGTTCAACTGTATGATCAATTCTTAAAGACAACACCCTCCAAGAAGCAGAGATTGATGGCAGCATATGACATCAAGGAGGATAAGATGATTTTTACTCATCTTAAGCCTAAAGTTCCAAAGCCCAGATCATCTGCAGACTACACCAAAACAAGTCTAGAGGTCCTCTCCAAGGACATAAACCCCATGGATCAAATAGAACTGCACAAAAAAACAGGGGAAATGGTGTATGCCACACTTGCAGACAGGGCCATGCTGGCCCATCAGTTAAAAGAATCACTAAAGAATACAAATACACAACTAGATTTGGAAAGGATGTCTTCCACCGCTAAGGACAACAGAATAAAAACTTTGGAAGACATAATCATTGACCTAGGACATGATCCTAAAGATCCAAAGGGTATTAAGACCCTTATGAAGAAAAAGGAGGATGACATTGCTGCACTGAGGAAGCAGGTAAAGCTGCCTCCAACCATTCACCCTCAAATAGTAGAACTTGCACAGGAAAAGCAAGTTGATGAGACCATGGATCTGCTTCTGAAGATGAATCAGAGAATATTACAGATGGAAGCAGAATTGGAAAAGGCATTGCAGGACAAGCAACGGGAGTCAACCTCCCAGCCCCCTCAAACTTCTACAACTCTTGGCCCTGCCCCTCGTACACAAGCAGCAACAGCCCCTCCTGCCATTCCAGCACCTACCACAGCCACATCAGCAACAGAAGCCACAACAGCAACAACAGCAGTAGCAGAATCAAGCATGAGCATGGAGGACTTGATGAAAGATGTCAAGGAACTTGAGGTTCAGGTGACAGAAATTAATGAAGCCAAGGAGAGACTGGCCAAGATAGAGGCCAGCTATGATAAGTCCAAAATGACAGTGGTAGAGAAGCAGAGAGAGATAAAGGCCTTGGAAACCAAAGTGAAAACTTTGGAAAAAGAATTTATTCTAGGCAAAACTCTGGCAGAAATCAAGAATATCATATGGGCCAAAATTAGTCAATCAATCCATGACCAATGGAGGTCAATACAGGCAATACATGAGAAAATTGAACTAATAGGCATAGCTCATGTTGAAATACAAAAGGCTAGAACAACACTGGGAATCATGCCTGAGTAGGCCAATAAAATGATACATTTCCTCAATACTCACACTAAGGAGGAATTGGCAGCACTGCAAATAAATAGCAGAACAGACACTATCCTGACAGCCAAAAAAGTGTTGACTTTAAGAAATTTCACTCAAACTCTAGAAAGGAAATGTCAGGATATGAAGGCAGAAATAGATGAATTCAGGGCAAAGATAACAGCATTGCAAGATAAAGGACTACCTAGCCTAGTGACTGGTATTGGACAACTGCTATCATATCATCAATACATCACAAGGATCAACAATTATGTTGAAAATCAGATCACAGCATCCACCTGCTCCACAGAAGAAGCAGGGGCTCCCTCTGGGTAGTCTCTGTATGACAAATTAGAGAATTTATTTTTTATTGAGCATAAGATTAATCATCTGTTTGAAGTGCCTCCAAATTTCTACAGATATACTGAAGCAGATGAAACGCTTATAAAAATAAGGAGACATCATCTACCTCCAACTGATTGGTGGCAGGCAATGCTGGAAGTACTGCCCAGGTGATCTGACTACATTATTCATTTTTTTGTGAAAATTCAGATCTCAGTCACAGTACAGGTTAGCAGAGAATCAAGCACACAGATATCACAGGAAGCATCCGTACAGTGACTCATCAAAGCACTTAGACAACAGGCTCAATAAACGCAGATTTAAAGACACAGCTATAGCCAACTTTGTTGATCCAAAAAGTCAAAAATTGTCTGACAGAAAGACAGCTGCCATATCAACATTAATTGCTATAGTTATTTCTTTCATTTACTTTTTGTAAGAGAGTTGGTGGTGTAATTTATTGCACAATAACTGACTATCTAGATATTTTGTATCCTATTTTTGTATATATATCCCCTCATAGAACGTATTGAGGGTCAAGTGTAGTGAAACTCTCTCAGAAGAGCTACATTGTATATCTCAGACTTTTTGCTAATACAAATTGCTGGTGGAGTTCCTGGTTCCTATACTGTCTGAAGGTGGAAATGAAGGACTGCGTTATGTTGCAGAATTCCTGCGTCATTGAATGGAACAATAAGTTATTCTGAACCATGTTCTTGTCTTCCTGTGTATGTAAAAAATTCACATATGTCTCATGATCATAGTAAATAGGGAAAAAGAATGGATTAGGATTTGTTTGAATACACCCTATGCTCAATCCCTGTTTCTAAATATGTTTTCTTTTGGATTAGCCATGGATATGAATTCTTAATTGCTCATGTTTAAATTAATTCTCTCACTGTGAATATTCTTTATGAATTCTTAACTGCTCTTAAACAATACTTTCATTTCTCCCCTTGTTAGCATAGTGGAAGATTCTTAATTGCCTTTCACTCACTAATTCCATAACTTCATTACCTGATCTTAAACAATTGTTCCACAGATGCCTATATGGCTTTGCAGCAATACTCTTTCTTCAGAAACATACTTCAACAATACACAGTCATGAACTCCATTGCCCAATGGCCCAAACTATTCTGTAACTTATATCTCAGCTCTGTTTGAATTCACCAACCAACCAAATTTAAAACAACATCAGCACACCATAACTAGCCTAAAATCACCCACCAACAAAGCTAAATTATAAAGAGAGAGCCCTCTCTGGTTACAGGTAGGCTAGGACCTATAACTAAAAGACTGGTTAGTGGTTACCTCGGTCGTATTCCCTTTAGGAAGCAGGGAACAACCTGAGTGATAACAAGATGTATTTTGAATTTGAGGAATAAAATATCCCGAAGTGGGAGTGATGTTGTGATCCCACATGGTACCCGAAAAAGAGTTCCTAGAACCAATAACATCCCTCAAAGCCCTATAGCATAAGGGCAACGTGACACCGAGAGGGGTGACACTGAAGGGTGGGGTTTCTACCAAGATAGGAGTTTCAACACTCATCACAACGGATGTTTCACTCGCGATGGGGGATGTGTCATCCATATCAGAGGAAGACATTGGGATTGAAACACCAGGAGGAGTAATGGGAGTATCCTCTTTGGAAGGCTCCCAAACAGGGTTCCAATGGATATTGTAAAAATCATCTTCTGGAGCGCGAGAGTTCAATGGTTGGATACTCGGAATAACGTGGAGAGTACTACTACCAACTGGTGTCTCAGGAGTAGCAGAAGAAGGAGACCCTTGGTCACTTGGAATGGGAGACAGGATTGATGATTCCGCCAGGATGATTCGATTCAAAAATCCTAGGCAAACTAATGAGAAAGGACCCTACTCAAGCTAACACAAAAAAGATCTAACAGGGTAAATGTGAATGTGGCTGAATAAATTTTAAGACACAAGGACATAACTTGACCTTTTCATCTTTAAAGAGTCGAGAAAAGGACAAAAATATGACTCTAGTCGCCTTCGAATGTTTAATGAGCCTGAAGTGACAAATGATCAGATGAGCCTTTTCTTTTAGGTAGTTCGAAAAGGATCAAAAGTGACTACTTTGGAGAACTAGGAAAAAGGTTTACCAGACAATCCATAAAACTGCATATACACCTTGGAAACGTATGAAAACCAAGGACTTTCCGTATGGCAGTCAATCTTCCCGAATGCTGTGTTCGGTGCGTTACAGGTCGTAAGGCGGCAGACACAACTTCCTATGGATAAAGGATGATAACCTAGTGGGGTCTCCCCATATACTCGACGATATGTGGGAGCACAATTCCGTACTAGACCACTATTGAGTCACAGAAGGAAGAATCACCCAACCTTGAGTGGAAACAAAAGTGACTAGGTTTAACGATGCCGGAGCACGTCTCTAGCCTAGACCTCTAAACAGTGTGCGTTATGTTACAATGCATTGTTAGATTCATTCAGTTCATTTTAAAGTTGATCTTGAATTATGTTTTAGTTTTTAGGCCTTACCGTATGCAATGTCTCAAAATTTCCTAAATGCAAACTATATGCCACAATATATCATTTCATTCGATGAATGCTAGCTATGAAAGAGTTGAGAACTTTCACACAAACAAAATGATCATAGAACAACCAAAAAAATCTCTAATGCAGCTAACAGAAATTAAAAAACTTTTCTTCAAAGTCACTAATCACTAATAATCAATGAAAAGCTCTAATTCACATTAACTAATGAAAAGCAAAAGAGATTTTTCTTTTAAATGTTGATGGCAAGATGCACTAAACAAACTTTGAGAAATGATAACAAGCAAATTTCACTCAATGCAAGCACAATCAGATCCCTAAATGACAAAGCAGTCCTTCAAAACCAAGAAAAGTCCCAAAGACACAAATGAGCTGTATAATCTAGGCCCAAAGTGAAACAAAGCGGAGTTCAAGTAAAAAAGGGGTAGGTCACTCAAACAATGTAATGAAACGATTAACAACCACTAAACGAGTGCAAGGGAGCAATCAGAAAGTTGACTGGACCAATAGAAGACCAAAAACTCCTAAGGAAGGCTCAACACACAAAGCCACTAGATGCCCTAGGGCTAAAAACGTGAAATCGATAGAAAATGGCAAACAACCAAAGGGTAAAGGTTAAAACCAGTCAAACAAGACTCCAACACACTCAAGCAATCGAGAAAATGTATCCAAAACAAAGACCAAGCTCAGAAGGCTTAAAACCGAGCAAACTTTAAAAGTACCCGGGCCTGGCGCGACTGTCAGGCTGCGACTAGCGCCTTTTAAGGATTGGCGCGGGTTGTATATTAGCAACTAGCACCAATTGGCGCGACTGTTACGCTAAAAAAGCATGCCAATCAAGTTTTCTATGCAAAAATAAAAAATAAGCAATCCAAGACTAGGCCAACGATAACCAGGTAAACCAAGAAGCAAGAAACAGCAAAAGGACTCAACCCAGAAGGCTGACCAAGGAGGTAAAAATAAAAAAACAACCAAAAAGGCAAGACAAGCTCCCTATCAGAGTCACCAAATTTTTGAGGAGGTAAATCCCCTCTACGGACAGAGGCAATCCCTACTAGCCCAGACTGGGTCTAGCAACAATCATACAACACTACAACGGAAGTTCCTAATTGCAAATTAGTAGACCAGTGATGAAGGCCTACCTGGATTCCAATGTTAGTGCTTGTAGAAGAGGTGGTGCTCTTGTTCCTTTGCTCCAGTAGATCACAATCCCCACGATCTCCGTGAATGGACACCTACACATACAAGAAACAACACAAACACAAACATAAAATCCAGCATATGCAACTATATATCAGTCAAAAAGGATATAACTCATCATCATCACAAATAACAATAAGAGTGGAACCATAACCAATAGTCGTTTATTAATAATAATCAAAGAAGAATACAACCAAAGTTCTGACGCTAGATTCTCCTTTGACCGGGTAGTCAGCAGCACATGTCTTGCAAAGCTTGTTGGGAATAGGGACAAACCTCTCTCTCTTTGGTTATTGAAACAACAATCTCCTTTCTTGGATTTGGCCTTATGGGAATTAAGAAGGCTCTTGTAGTATGAAGCTCTTGGAAACTTGACAATTCTGAATCTCTAGAACTAGCTTGCCAAGGAAAATGGACAAGCTTTTATAGATGGAGGAAGGGGAGTTGGGATCATCCACAATAATCATGGGATTGGCCATATCATCAAGGAAGCTTCCATGAGAGGGGCAAACCACTTCCTCTCTATGGAAATCCGTAGCCAAACCACCCAACTCAAGATAGATGCAGTCCAGGAATTTGTTAGGACGAAACTTCCACTATTTGTTTGTTAAAAAACACCACTGACTATGGTTGGCACGGGTGCAACTCTATGACAGAGCGCCAACTGGCACGCCCTCTTTGGAGGATTTACCCCATTGGCACGAGGGCTGCACTATCGAACCGCGCCAATGGAAAAAGGGCTATTTTTAGGGTTTTTAAGCAGGAGATGTCTTCAGGGCAAATGAAGCTCATGTTTAGGGGAATGCAATGCAAGTGTTTGCAGGTCATGTCACTTCTCATAGGTCCCGAAATGAGACCTCCAAGATGTGGGAGAGGGGTAACAGGGACGGTGACAAATTGCTGTGTAACAAAGGGATCTCATATTAGGAAACCACCTTCCAACTTCATCCATCCATAATCATTCCTTGCTTTCACCAAGACCTTTAGCAATCTCATCATTTTACATAGAAATTCCTCCAAGCATGTTGAGCAAATCCAACCATATCCTAACCTTGGTTTTAAGTTCTGAATGATCCTAAGAATTTTATCACTCCATTCCACCCATCCACCACCTTCCTTAAGCCTTCCATCTTGTAGGTTTTCCTGTAGCGGCTTGTTTTGAGGCCGAATTGAGGGAAAATCTCTAGGAAACCACATTATCTCACCCAAGGGTCTCCCAAGCCTCCCAACCATCCACCATCATTGCCAAACCACCTGTCACATCACCAGAAGAGATTAGGGTTTACACTTGACTTTCTAGAAAAAGAATAAAAAGAACAAAACAAATTTATTTCAGTCCTTTACATGCACAGTACTGATGTTCGATGTATTGAACTTCCATGCTTTAGATAGTATTATTTCATACATGTTGGTTTGAAATTTTGTAAAGCATAGTTTCTCAACAGTTAGTTAGAGAAGGATGTGTTTTTAGCATAGGATTTCAATCATTTTCCTTATTTGCAGTAGATAATATTTCTCCTAGAATATATCTCTCTTTCTTTCATCAACGCTTCTTATGAATCCAGAGAAGTATGGCTTGAAAACCCTAGTGGTCTCTCGCTAGCTGAATAGTGACAAAAGGCAGAATCATCACTTGTACTTATGTATACAGCATTGTCACCGCCAAGTTTGTACGAACCCCAGGTTCATAAAGTATGGCTGGTAGCTCCAGGAGTTGCAACATTCTTGCTACAATGTTGGTGCTCATCACATGTTGTAGCCTCCTCCCTTTTCCATGTGATTCATTTTCCCCATTAAGGGAAGATAGTCACAGCCGACCAACTACCCTTATTTGCCTCTTCCTCCTCGGATGGCAATGTTCTAAATGTTAATAACACCGATGCTCCTTATGAGAGTGTGGAGGTAGGACTCTTTAAGGATCCTGCCTTGATGGGCATTTTTTCACTCCCACCTCCTCATGTTGCCTCTATCAACATGATTTCGGTTAAGTTTGATCCTTGGGTCACACCTTCTCCAGATCTTATTGATACATGGGGCGAGGTTATACCATTAAGCCCCACTGAAATTGATTACATGGAAATTGTTTCAGCTTTGCCTTCGATGTCCTCTGATCATCCTATTTCGAGAACACCTTTTGATACATATTCTCAATCCTTGTGGATTGGTTCTTCATAACCTCTCAATCCCTTATCCAAGACTTTTCTTTATGACGAGAGTATCATGGAAGTAATGTCTCTAGAGGAAGTACCTTTGAATGACACTCATCATCGTTCCTCTTTCTTGCCTGGCCTGGCAGTCATGTCTACTTGTCTTGAGTTCTCTTCTCAGTTCCCGTCCCTACCACTTCATACGTCGATCATGACTCATGAAGTTTGGTCAGAAGGGAACATGGGCAACATTACCCAAATGATGCCAATTGATATTTCTATCATGTATGGTGTCGTTGAAAATGTCGATATTGGGGTAACTTGTTCTCCAGAAGAGATCAAGCTCTATACTCATCTGTTCCAAGCGTTTCAGATGTTTTTGCATGGTCATATGAATAAATTCCTGGCATTAACCCAAGTATAGTCATGCACGAGATTCCAACTTATCCTCAGGCGAAGCCCATTTGCCAAGGACTTCATCCAGTGCACACTAGAAAAGTGGCCGCCATTAAGGGTGAAATTGAAAAACTGCTGAAAGATGGATTTATTTATCCAATCCCTCTCACAGATTGGGTGTCAAATATCGTACTAGTGACACAGAAACAAGGCACTATTCACGTTTTTGTCGATTAACATGATCTGAATCGTTCCTGTCCTAAGGATAATTACCCCACTCCCTACATTAATTAGATCATTGATGGATGTGCTGGGAGTGAATTCTTTTCCTTTATGGATGGTTTTTATAGTTACAACCAGATAAACATTGCATTGGTTGATCAAGATATGATAACCTTTATCTGTTTGTGGGGGACCTTCGTGTATAAAATGCTACCTTTTGGCCTTAAGAATGTCAGGGCCACATTTCGGAGAGCGATGTATTATGCATTCCATGACATTAGAAACATTATTCAACCTTACTTGGATGATCTCCCCACTCATTCTCGTAAAGTCCATGTGTTATCACCTAGATTGAACCTCAGGCTGAAGGAAGGCAATGCAAGGGTAACCAAAAACCACGCTTAGCCAAGTAGCTATCCCTACTAGGCTAGGAGAGGGCTCTCTCCATAAGGATATCAGCCAAGATGACTGGATCAGGAAAAAGATATTAGGCTAGGTATAGTAGCACAAGGTTTGATTTAATTTTGAAGGGGTTTTGTTGTATCAGGAGGAGTTGTACAGTTAGGATTAGGAATTAGGTCAAAGTTACAGGGTGTTCAATGGGGCAAGGTAGGCATGGTGTTTAGCACTCTAGGGCTTGATGGGTGAGATTTTTTAAAGACTAGTGAGAAGCTAGGAAGAGCATGTGATTACCATGGATCCTTCCTAAACTATGGATCCTTCCTAAACTATAGAAAACATATAATGGTGAATATTTCCCCAAAGCAGAGCAGTGATGTTATGGATTTTGCCTATAAAGTTGAAAACATTCACTTAGAAGCTATGAAATGATTAATGAAGTACACAAAACATATTAGCATATGATCACAAGAGAAGAAACTGAACTAAAATCCATACCACATGAATCCCAAAGAAATAGCTGCAATTTTTATTAATCTCCTGCTACACTGGTACAAAATGATGTACAATCAAGGCATAAGCATCCAACTGAGTCCAACCCTTTACAAGAAAAAAGAAGAAGAAGATATAGGATTTGTTTCAACCTCCTCCCATCCTCAAGGGTCGAATCCCTAAGATGAGGAGCTAATCTAACCAACACTGAACAAGAAATAGGAATATAGGCATCTTAACAACTTGCCTCTAAAAGTGAAAAACAGATCCATTTGAGCTCAAATTGACTTTTAATCTAATGAATCTACCCTATACTATTAATTATCCATCATATTTACAAGCCAAGTCATCATTTACAATATTAAAACATTCTCCATGATATAAAATCCATGAACATAGTCAAAACATAGAGAAATAACCATCCTGTGCAAAATTTGCCTTACACGCAACACCACTGGCCCAACGCGCAGTGCCACATTCAGGTCCCTTTTGGAAGCCTTCCTGGCATCCAAATTGAGCTCATGATAGCTCATTGGAAAGGTATTCGAGTATAATTTCCTAGTAACCTATAATTTCTTAATTTGAAGCTAATTTGACCCCTCAAAATTTGACTCTCCCAAGACTACTTCTGTGTGTCCAAAAAGTCGCTGAAAGGTCATTTCTAGAGTGTTTTTTGACCTTTTGGTGGACCAGTTCTGCCCCAAAAAATTAGAAAATACATAGGGAGCATGTAATCATCACTCTAAATCCAAAAATGAAAGCCATTTGTCCATTGGGTGCCCCTAAGTAAAGCGCAGCACCAGTGGCGTTGCACGTTGAGCCAGATTTCTTGTGTGTGCAGTTTCCAAAATTTGTAAAAAACAAAATCTTCTCCAAACCTAACCAAAATTGGTGAGCAACACCACCATCAATAATATTGATGAGCCAAGGAGGCTTCAAAAGGCAACCTAAGCCTATCCTCTTCTCTTTTTCCCTTTAGAGCCCGCCTTAGCCTAGCTTTCATCTTTTTGACCCTCATGTTGCAAATTTTGTTTCGGGTCTTGTAATGGTAGGCCATGTGCCTGATCATCTTGGTTATCCTATTTGCCTTCTGTAACATATTATCTAGGTGCAAATTGACTTTCTCAAGCCAACTCTCAATATCAACCTCAATTTCCTTCTCAATAGGAGACAAAGTGACCCGTGCCTCCTTGTCACCTTGTCATTTTACTTTGAGAAGTTCTAGCTCCATGAGGACCTGCTTGTCACTTAACTGCTTGTTCTCTTGCTCCAAATATGTGATGACATACTTTTCTCTCTCCAAATTTTCCATCAATGCTTGGAATTGAGCCTCCTTTTCCTGTATGATTATGTCCTTTATTGTTTCTTCATCTTGAGCCTCTAAGTCAATTATTTTCATGCCATGATGACTATAATGTTGCTCTTGCTCATCATGCTCTATCAAATCAAAATCTCTCTCTTTATCCTCATCATCAAAAATTTCCTCTGACATCTTTTCTTTCCATTTGTGCAGCTACTGCACCTGTACCTGCTTTGTTGATGAAGAAGGCAAAGCCCCTTCCACATCCTGTGGAGCAAGCATTTGCATATGGGTTATAGAAGAAGGCAAGGTACCTTCCACATCCTGTGGAACAAACACTTGCATATCAGCTGCAAACAATCTCCTTGTGCCCCTCTGATATGTCATGTAAGTCTCGGGCACCTCAGTAGCTCTATTCTCTTTGGCCTTCTCATCTGTCTTTACCTGAGCATTGCTAGAAGGTCCTCCTGATTCTTGGGACACTGGTGGAGGAATTTGAGGACCCTTGAAGATGTCATGAGCAATAAATTTCTCCCAAGAGATGTTGAGGAAGCTAAGATGATGAAGCACAATCATCTTGATTAGGGAGTAATGATAAAGACTACTCATCTGCTAAGGGTATGGGTTTTTCTACACAAAATGGGCCATCTTTTCAATATTCTTGATCAAGAAATAAGGGAGGTTTAACATCGTCACCCTGGTAAAATGCATGAGAAGCTGGATGTGATATGTGTATAGTTTGTAAACTCTGGCCTCACAAGTGAAACATTTCATGGTTATTTTCATCATGGGGGCATACTTGTCCTCAAGGAATCTAAAAGAAAAAAGCCTTTTCACCACATTTATGTACCTGGGCTTGATGTAAGGCTCATAATAGTGTTCATCCAGGTCCTGTGCCTTGTACCACTTCTCCCCTACATTCGAAATCCTAGCTACATCTGCAATAATGGAAGGTGAAACTGTAAATGTCACCCCAACAAGAGTCACCTTGTCATACTAAAGATGGGCTACAAAAAGTCTGGTGAGCTCAGGGTGGTGTTGAATTCTCTCTACCTATTCATAGAATTCATAGAACCCTTGATGTATGAAACAAGTGACAACTAACTGAGAGGCCTACAATTCTCTGAGGTTTGATGGCTCATCCCTAATAATTTTGCCTCCCTTGTGTGGTTTTCTTTGATGCCGAGGTCTATCTATCAAACTATCACTGCCTGTGTTTTCCTCCTCCTCATAGTCTCTGTCTTCTCGGTCCATGTTTGCAAAGATTGAGACTGTGAACTCCTAGAAAAGGGATGAATGGAAGGAGTAATAGTGATTTAGGAGTGAGGGAATAGGAGATGACCTTGTGAGGTATTTTGGTAGGCTAGAAAATAAAGGGAAGGGTATGAACTATGAAAGTGAGGGAGAGGTGTTTGGGCCCTTTTTTCTTTGAAATATAACTTATGGGATGAAGGATGATGGGGTATAGAATGTTATGGAGTGATGTAGGGAAGTGGTTCAGGGTTTTCATGAGAGGTGATGGGAGAAATAGAGAGGATTAGGGTTTCTAGAAGGTCATTGAGGGAGAAAATAGGGTTTCACATTTTCCATGGTAAATTCCTTTAAACACTTCGATTGCAACTTGAATGATGAGGTAGAGGGAGTGCACTTACTTGTTTGAGAGATGAGAGGGTTCTTTGGAAGTTTTTATGAAGTTTGGAGGCTTTCTGGTCTTTTCTGCTCAATGCACAACACCAACTATAGACGTGCAATGCCACCTCTCAACATGCAGCGCAGTGTAATTTTACACTGCTGAAACCTCCAGATGCATAGCACTGAGCCCAGACATGCAGCGCTACCCCTATACGCATAGCACCAACTCTCTTGCTTGAAACGCGCAGCGCCAGACTGCAGACGCACATCGACACTTCACCACTGCTCCCAACGTGTAGCGCCAACTTCCAGAAGCGCAACACCACTTCTCCTTGGCCCAAAACTCACTCAACCTCTCCTCTTTCCTTCACTTGTTGACTCCTTATTTTCCAAATGAGAATGATGAACTTGAAAATAAAATGTGAGACCTTATATAGGAGTATATTTTGATTTTTCACTTAAAACCCCACTTTCTAATGTTTCTTGACCTTTTTCAAATCTTTGTTTTTAATTGCTTTCCTTCTTTGTTTCTTTTCAAGTGGATGGTGCTTGACTTGAACTGATTTTTTGTAGTGTTTCTTTGTCTTGTAGCAAGGAGAGATGCATTGGTGCATCCGGGATCATTTCCTACATAAAGTGACTTAAAATTACATAAGAAATACAAATTAACTCAAAATACTCTATTTTCACCTCAAAAACATGTTTTTGAGGTGAAAATTACATTAGTTTAAAAGATAATTATATAGTGGCTATGATTTAGTAGTCATCATAATTGAATTATTTATCATCCTCATACCCTTTTTGCCCTTTTTTTACACTTTTAAATCATGCTCGTGACCTTGGAAATGAAACCCTAAGACCTAATGAAACATGCCCTATGACCTAATGAAAGCATGATTGCAAATTGACCATGAAACCATAACTGAAAACAACCTAAAGATGGGTCAGCAAGTATACTCTATGAGGGAGAAATTATATTTTCTGAAGAGAAGACAACTATTAGTGGATCAGTTTGACATGACCTAAGGAAATGATGTAAGAATTTCAGTATGAGACCCCTAAAATGAAAATGCAAAGAGAAAATTTGATCCTTGATGGAAGTATGCAGATACTTACACTAACATTCGCCTTGTTGAGGATGCCAGCTCCTTGGAGATTTCAAGAACATCGTAGACCAAGTGCCTCATCCATTGGGCAATATGGTCAAACAAATAGAGACTAAAAACAGGGAAACCCCCTTGTTTTTTTTACAATTTTTTAAAGAAAAATAACTTAATAAAAACTGAAAACTGACTCACAACTGACTCTAAACTTGATTATAAATGAAATCAACCAAAATTGACACAAATGATTCAAGCTTTATAGCCTTCACTTCGGGCCCCAAGCTCAAATGACAGTGTGCTTGAAACCTTGCAACGAAAAGCAAACTGATATATACAATGAAGGTGAAGTAACTTCAGGGAATAGCCTCAAAAGTAGTAGTGTTTCAGGAGCCTACCATTCATTGGCCCTCCTAAACATTCCTGACCATCCATTTCCTTTAACAAAAATGCATTTTGTCCTCGATAAGCTGAGATTTTATACGGTCCTTTCCATAAATTGTCAAACTTACCATGCTTTCCCTTTTCCTCATTCCGTGCATCCCATAACAACACTACATCTTCCAGTTGAAACTTTTTTGCTTTGGTTTTGTGGTCATAAATTTTCTTTATCTTCTCTTGCAACTGAAAAGTGTTTTGGGAAACCTCTTCCCTTGTTTGCTGAAGGTGAATCATTTGATTAATTATGTGCTAAATATCATCCTCTTCGCTACCAGCTTCTTGTAATAATATCATGACAGGGACTACAAGTGATGTAGGAAATACTGTATCAGTACCATAAACCAACTCAAAAGGTGACATACCTATTGATTTCTTGCTTCTCACTCTATCGGCCCAAAAGGAATTAACAAGCTTTTGATGCCAATTCTTCTTGTTTGCCTCCAACATTTTCTTGATAATGTTCACCAAGGATTTATTTTATGTCTTAGCCAATCCATTGCCCTACAGGTAGTATGCCGTGGAAAACTCAACCATCCTCTTGGACTTAAATCCCGTTGCATTATCTGTTATAATCTTGTGAGGGCAAACAAAACGAGACAAGATATTAGATTCTGAAAATTGGATAATTACCGTGTTTATGGCATGCCTTATCGGAATGGCCTCAATCCACTTGGTGAAGTAATTAGTAGATGTCAAAATATAGCTTTGTTGTGCTGATGATGTAGGATGGATTTATCCTATGAAATCAAGTCCCCACTGCTGGAAAGGTGCATTTATTTCAACTAGCTTTAGAGGAAGAGGAAGCAAATTTATTTTTCCTTGAAAAACTTGGCATGCATGGCAGCTCATAACTGTCTTATATAAATCTGAAAACAAAGTTGGCCAATAATATCCTACTCTCAACACTTTGTTACCTATTGTTTTCCAAAACAAATGACTGCCACAATCACCTCTATGAAAATCATTCATTACATGCTGAGCTTCATCTTCAACCGAAGAATTCCTCCCGGATCTTTCCAATAAAGAGCACTATTTAAAATGTAGAATTTTGCAGACTTTAGTTTTAGTGATCTACCTTTACTTCTTGACATTCCAGGAGGTGGTGAAAGATGCTGAAGAACATAAACTATATCAGAATACCAAGGTGATTTGAGAAACATTTCTGATACTTGAATGAGTGAGCCATCATCTTCGTCATCTAACATTGCTACAATGAGATTTATGTCTAGAGCATGAAAATTTGATTTAGCCATTAGTTTTGCCAAGCCTTGTCCTTTAATAAGTTTGGTAGGCTTGATCTCAAGATCATACTCCAACATTGCTGCTATCCACTTACTTCTTCTCCCCTCTAGATCAGTTTGCATGAGAACAACCTTGATGGCTGCGTTAGGAACATATGCTATAGTATGTGAATGCAGAATGTGTACTATGAAATCGTTCAATGCTTTTATAAGAGCCAATGCTTGTTTTTCAATGATATTGTAATGCAAGGCAGCATCTCGAATAGTCCTACTAAAAAAGCAATGGGTCGCTCCACTTGATCCCTCTTTTGCATCAACACCACATCCATGGTGTGCTCGGACGCAAATGAAAATATAATAAAATCATGAGTATAATCAAGACTGATCAAGATTGGGGCTGTGGTCAAAGCAAACTTTACCAAGTTGAATGATTTCATGGCATCCTCGATCCATTTCACAGTGCTGTCCTTTTCCAACATATTAGTTAATTCACGTAAATGCTCAGCAAAATTTGGTATAAATCTGAGTAAGAAATTCATTTTACCATTGAAAGCCTGAATCTCTTTTTTGTTGCATGGAAAGTCTATATGCTATATTGCCTCCAACCTTGAAGGATCAATGCAAATAACATCTTTAGAAATTATATGACCAAGGAGTTTACCCTCGTCCATGGAAAAAAGACTCTTTTTCGGGTTTAGAGAAATCCGAAACTTCCTACATTTATGAAAGACAATCCTTAAGTGGTGCAAATGCTCATCATCAAAACCAGAAAATACCGTTAGATCATCTAAATAGACTACCAAGAAAACATCCTTCTCATTAGCAAAAGTTATGTCCATCGCCCACTGAAACGTGGCTCCAACATTCTTCAACCCAAATGGAATTTTGGCATACTGAAAAGTTCCTGATGGTGTTGTGAAGGCCGTTTTGTCTTGGTCTCTTTCATGCACCAAGATTTGATTATAGCCTAAGTAGCCATCTAGTTGTGACATCCGTGATGATCCAAATACTTTTTGCAGAATATGGTCCATCTTAGGAAGAGGGTAATTATCCTTTAAGGACACTTTATTGAGGTTTCGGAAATCTATGCACAACCTTATTTATCTAGTCTTCTTTTGCACCGGGACCAAATTTGAAATCCAATCAAAAAATCTAATTGGAACAATGATGCCAGATTTAAACAACCTATTTACCTCTTTCTCAATGGATTGCAGCAGCTTTGGATTGATTCTTCTCAACTTTTGTCTAAATTTTTTTTGATCCGCCTTGATAGGAATAGTATGCTGAGTGGTATTCTTGTCATACACTTTCAAATCTGAATAATCCCATGCAAAAACATCAGAAAATTTAGAAAGTAATCTAACATACTTAGCCTTTACTTCGGGAGACAATGTTTTTGATAACTTTACAAGCTTGGGCTGGTTAGCTGTTCCAAGATTTACATCTTCAACTCCTTTGTCTGTAGGAACCAAGGTCGGTTTTCTTGCCACATCATCCTCATCAAAAGGCTCCTCTAAAGGTATGATACCTCTAGGAATAATATTATCCTTCAGCTGTAAAACCTCCATCTGATTTACCTCAATATCTTGTTCATCGGAATCACAAACATCATCAATGAAAGCATTCTTGAACTTTCCTTCATTCTGAAAAAAGGCATTAATTTCATTGTCATCCCAAAAAAATTGCCGATACCTAAAATTATCATGAATAACAGGCCTATGTTTGACATGAATTTCAAATTTGTTGTTAGAATTCATTGGAATCTTCAAATTGCTAGGTGTATTGGCTAATGAATCTGCAATGATGTTTTGAGTCCGTGGTACCATTGTCAAGGTATATTCCAGAAACATCCTCAAAATATCTAGAATTGCATTTCTGTAGGCTCTCATCCGCGGATGTTTTGCTTGATATTCTCCTTTTACTTGTTCAATCACTAGCTTTGCATCACCATAAACATAAATCCCTTTTGCGTCTAGTTTCTTCAAAATTTTAAGACCTATAATCAAAGCCTCATACTCTACTTCATTATTAGAGCAATCAAAAACTAACTTGTAGGAACATACTCTAATATTACTTGGGACCTTAGCAGGCTGGAAAGTAGGGCTTTGAATCCAAATTCCAATACTAGCACCGTCTTTACCCACAACGCCATTGAAGTCCATGCTCCAAAGGCCAGCTTCATCTTCTAGATGCTAGAATTTTGTTTCTTTCTCAAACTTACCTTTGCTGATTACTTCATTTTTCTACTCTTCACTGACCTTTTGCTGCTGTGTAGGCTACTCAGAAGAAATTGTTATTTTTCCTTTTTCTTGATTAAGAACTGCTCTAAAACTCTCGAAAATTTTTGGTACATCATATACTTCTACAAGATTAATATCGACATCATTCAATCCACTATCAGAGTATAAAACAAAGGACTCTAAATCAGTATGTACAGCATTTATTGTATGATTCACAAGCTTCTCTTTACTAGTGATCATATACTTCATTTTCTTTTCCTAGTACAATTTTCTCAATTGACCGAAAACATGGATGGTAGCATAAGAGAAGTCAAGTTGTAAAGTTCTTTTGAGTTTAGCACCCCACGATCTAGATAAGAGCATACCAAATCGAGGCAGTACATTAGCAACTACCACATCCATCAAACACTTTTGGCTGGGATTTGATCTAAAGGAACCACCAAATATTTGATGAGACCAATGCAACGAACTCTACCAAAGTCAAATGAGTACAAGTCATGATATTTCTGGGTGATGCCCAGGCCCAAATTTTCCATAATGGATTTGGGCATAAAATTGTGGGAAGCTTCGAAATCTAACATAACAATATGGAGAATATACTCATGCAGACTAAGACTCAGATAAAAGGGAGGGACTTCGCTATCTTCAGGCTAACCTTCTATGGCTGGACCAAAAATGAGTTCAGGATGATCATCCTCGACATTCACCATGTTTGACAAAGGATCTATTTGCAATATTCTAGATACTTGGTGTTTATAATTGCTAGTATTAACAATTTCATTCAAAGGAATGGACACCTTTAATTTAGCAATTCCAATTTCTAAATTAAAGGATGAAACCTTTTCTACCTCTTTGACACCAATGTCCTTCTTATCTGTTTTCTCTTTCATTGCACTATCTTTTTGTTGATTGCTCTTCTCATTTGCAGTGATACTTGTTGATGGTACCTTGATGGGATTTGGATCAGCAAGCTCTTTCCCTTTCTTTTGAGTGTTTGAGGAATCATTCTTTGATTACACATCCTTTCTTTTCTGAATGGGATTGAGCGGTACATCTCTTCTCCTTAAAGAGTACTACCTCTGCTGTGCAATCAAAGCAATCATATAACCACGCTGATAATCATCAGATTTAGCATCCAAAACCACATCATTTGCTAAGATGTAATCCTCATCCCTTTGAATGTTTGGAACTTTTGCATATTCTTCATCTTTGGCCAGAAATATAGGCATACCATCAGCAGTGAAAAAAGTGATTTTTTTCAATTACCGGATCTTCCTCATCTTCTTCTTCCATTCCTTGAACATAATTCTACTATAAGGGAGTTCTGATCTGCTGTTGTTGCGTTGGTTGCTCTAGTGCTTTTTGTTCTCTCTGCTTTATTTGGAATTGGGGCTACTGCTGTCCTCTAAAATTTGGATTTCGGATTGGTGGTTCAGGTCTATCTGTGATGGATAATCGGTCAACCATCCTCTCCACTATTCGAATCAATGTATCCATATTTACATCTGAAGTAGATGCTTCTTCTTTCATGGTCACTCTTTTCTCAGATCTCATTCTTTCTCTTTTAGCTAGCAGGTTTGCTTCTACACTCACAACATTCTTTTGCATGTCTTCTAGTGTGGTAGGATCATGTTCCCACAACTAATATGCCATATCAACATCAAAACCTTCTGGAAACTTGAGCAAAGCTAATCACTCCGGTGGTTTAATGTTTGCAGGAATAGCATTGTATACTACATTAAACCTCACACAATAGTCTTGCACACTCTTCTTGACATTTCTTTTGATGTTCTCATCCTCAGACAAAATCTAAAGTGGATTCTTCTTCACCTCCCATCGATCCAGGAATTGCCTATGGAGGATTGGTAAAGTAGTGATAGAAGCTGCTGGTAAAGCTCTGAACCATTTTCAAACTTCACCTCCAAAGCTTTGTACAAACAATCTCATCGTCACATCTTCAATCTATACTTCATGGAGGTCAAAGAAATCATTCATTTTATCTACATGTTGCTGAGTTGTAATGGTTTGAGTGGCATCAAAGAAAGGTATTTTGGTTTGATAATCAACAGGCATGGCACCAAGATTCCGAGGAAAAACAAGGGGTGCATATAGGGCAGCCATAACTCGAGGTGGGGGAGGTGGATTTAAAGCAAGGATTGGGGTACTTAGTATATTCAATGGGGAATTAACAACAACTGGAGAAATATGAACTATCTGTAAAGATGAAAGCAATGGGTATATTCAACGGGGAATTAACAACAACTGGAGTAATATGAACTATCTGTAAAGATGAAAGCAATGGGTAACGAACTATTTGAGTTGCAGTAGATGTAAAGGAACTATTTTGAAAATTAAAAGATGGCCTATTTTTCACCCAAGTGTCTACATTTGAAGAAAGTTCCTACCACTGATCGAGAGCATGAATAAGCTGTGACCCTAGTTTTATTTGTGTAAACAAGTCTTCAATGGGGTATTTAAGAGATATACAAGAATCAACAACTATTTGATCAATCCAACTCAAAGATTTACTGCAAAATAGACTTTGCTCAAAATGAACATCGAACTCAATATCTTGCAAAGTGTCTAACCTTTTCGGGAGTGAATGAAAATGAGGAATGAAAACTTCACTTAATTGTTCTTCTGCTACACTAATTTTCTTTGCAACCTTATTATATTTCCACCCAATTTGTTGAGGATCACTGACAATGGCTGGAGGATTCGGATCTGGATTGGATCTGGTGTACTTTCGCGAAGCCAATATGCTCAATTTTGAAATTTTATATATTGCTTTACAACTTTCCAATTCAACCTAGTAAATTTTAAAACTCATCATCCATAAGCTTAAGAATTCAAATGAAAGATACTACTAGGGTGATTAATCTTTCAATCCACAGTATGGTCGCCACTATGTTATCACCTAGATTGAACCTCAGGCTGAAGGAAGGCAATGCCAGGGTAACCACAAACCACACTTAGCCAAGTAGATAGCCCTACTAGGCCTGGAGAGGGCTCTCTCTGTAAGGATCTCAGCCAAGATGACTGGATCAGGAAAAGGATATTAGGCTAGGTATAGTAGCACAAGGTTTGATTTGATTTTGGAGTTTTGCTAGATCAGGAGGAGCTGGACAGTTAGGGCTAGGGAATTAGGTCAACATTGCAGGGTGTTCAATGGGGTAAGGTAGGCATGGGGTTTAACACTCTAGCGCTTGATGGGCGAGATGTTTTAAAGACTGGTGAGAAGCTAAGAAGAGCATGTGATTACCATGGATCATTCCTAAACTATAGAAAACATGTAATGGTGAATATTTCCCCAAAGCAGAGAAGCGATGTTATGGATTCTGCATATCAACTTGAAAACATTCACTTAGAAGCTATGAAATGATTAATGAAGTAAATAAAACATATTAACATATGATCACAAGAGAAGAAACTAAACTAAACTCCATACCACATGAATCCCAAAGAAATAGTTGCATTTTTTATTAATCTCCTACTACATTGCTACAAAATGATGTACAATCAAGGCATAAGCATCCAACGGAGTCCAACCCTTTACAATGAGAAAGAATAAGAATATATAGGCTTTGTTTCAACCTCCTCCCATCCTTAGGGGTCGAATCCCTAATATGAGGATCTAATCTAACCAACACTAAACAAGAAACAAGAATATAAGCATCTTAACAACTTGCCTCTAAAAGTGAAAAATTGATTCATTTGAGCTCAAATTGACTTTTAATCTAATAAATATACCCTCTACTACTAATTATCCATCATATTTACAAGAAAAGTCATCATTTAAAATAGTAAAAAATTCTCCATGAGAGAACATCCATGAACGCAATCAAAACATAGAAAAATAGCCATCCTCTGCAAAATTTTCCCTACGCACAGCACCACTGGCCCAACGTGCAGTGCAACTTTCAGGTCTCGTTTGGAAGCCTTCCTAGCATCCAAATTGAGATAATTATATCTCATTGGAAATTTCATCCCATCTATCTTCCAAAACACCTAGAATTTCTTAATTTGAAGCTCATTTGATCCCTCAAAGGTTAATTCTCCCAAGACTGCTTATGTGTGTCCAAAAAGTGGCAGAAAGGTCATTTTTAGAGTGTTTTTTTACCTTTTGGTGGACCAGTTCTGCCCCAAAAACTTAGCAAATCCATAGGGTGAATGTACTCATCGCTCTGAATCTAAAAATGCAATCCATTTTTCCATTGGGTGCCCCTAGGAAAAGCGCAGCGCCAGTGGCGCTATGTGTTGAGCCAGATTTCTTGTGTGTGTAATTTCCAAAATTTACAAAAAACAAAATCTTCTCCAAACTTGACCAAAATTGGTGAGTAGCACAACCATCAAGCATCTTGATGAGCCAAGGAGGCTTCAGTAAGCAACCTAAGCCTATCCTCCTCTTTTTTTCCCTTTAGAGCCTGCCTTAGCCTAGTTTTCATCTTTTTGACCCTCATGTTGCAAATTTTGTTTCGGGTCCTGTAATGGTAGACCATGTGCCTAATCATCTAGTCATCCCTATTGGCCTTCTGTAACATATTCTATAGGTGAAAATTGACTCTCTCAAGCCAAGTCTTTCTATCATCCTCAATTTCCTTCTCAATAGAAGACAAAGTGACCAGTGTCTCCTTGTCACCTTGTCGTTTTACCTTGAGAAGTTCCAGCTCCATGAGGACCTGCTTGTCAGTCAGTTGCTTGTTCTCTTGTTCCAAATATGTGATGACATACTTGGCCCTCTCCAAATTGTCCATCAATGATTAGAATTGAGCCTCCTTTTCCTCTATGATGATGTCCTTTATTGTTTCTTCATCCTGAGCCTCTAAGTCAATTATTTCCACGCCATGATGAGTATAATGCTGCTCTGGCTCATCATGCTCTATCAAATCAAAATCTCTCTCTTTATCCTCATCATCAAAAATTTCTTCCGACATATTTTCTTTCCCTTTGTGTAGCTCCTGCACCTGTACCTGCTATGTTGATGAAGAAGGCAAAGCCCCATCTACATCCTGTGGAGCAAGCATTTGCCTATGGGTTAATGAAGAAGGCAAGGTCCCTTCCACATCCTGTGGAGCAAACACCTTCCTATCAACTGCAAACAATCTCCTTGTGCCCCTCTGATATGTCATGTAAGTCTCAGGCACCTCAGTAGCTCTATTCTCTTTGGCCTTCTCATCTGTTTTCACCTGAGCATTGCTAGAAGGTCCTCCTAATTCTTGGGACACTGGTGGAGGAATTTGAGGACCCTTGAAGATGTCATGAGAAATAAATTTCTCCCAAGAGATGTTGAGGAGGCTAAGATGATGAAGCACAATAATCTTGATCAAGGAGTAATGATAAAAACTACTCATCTACTGAGGGTATGGCTTTTTCTGCACAAAATGGGCCATCTTCAATATTCCTGAACAAGAAGTAAGGGAGGTTTAACATCCTCAGCCTGGTAAAATGCATGAGAAGCCGGATGTGATATGTGTACAATTTGGAAAATCTTCCCTCACAAGTGAAATATTTCATGATGATTTTCATCATGGGGGCATACGTGTCCTCAAGGAATCTGAAAGGAAAAATCCTTTTCACCTCATTTCTATACTTGGGCTTGATGTAAGGCTCATAATAGTGTTCATCCAGGTCTTGTGCCTTGTACCACTTCTCCCCTACATTCAAAATCCTGGTTGCATCTGCAATAATGGAAGGTGAAACTGTAAATGTCACCCAAGCAAGAGTCACTTCGTTTTCCTGAAGATGGGCTACAAAAAGTCTGGTGAGCTCACAATGGTGTTGAATTCTCTCTACCTGCTCACAAAACTCATAGCATCCTTGATTTTTGAAACAAGTGACAATCAACTGAGAGGCCTGCAATTCTCTGAGGTTTTATGGCTCTTCCTAATAATTATGCCTACCTTGTGTGGTTTTCTCTGATGCTGAGGTCTATCTGTCAAACTGTCACTGCCTGTGTTTTCCTCCTCCTCATAGTCTCTGCCTTCTCTATCCATGTTTGCAAAGTTTGAGACTGTGAACTCCTAGGAAAGGAATGAAGGGAATGAGTAATAGTGATTTAGGAGTGAGGGAATGGGAGATGACCTTGTGTGGTATTTTTGTGGGCTAGAAAATGAAGGGAAGGGTATGAATTATGAAAGTGAGGGAGAGGAGTTTGGGCCCTTTTCTCTTTGAAATATAACTTATGGGATGAAGGATGATGGGGTATAGAATCTTATGGAGTGATGTAGGGAAGGGGTTTAGGGTTTTAGTGATAGGTGATGGGGGAAATAGAGAGGATTAGGGTTTCTAGAAGGTCATTGAGGGAGAAATTAGGGTTTCATGTTTGCCATGGTAAATTCCTTTAAACACTTCCATTGCAACTTGAATTATGAGGTAGAGGGAGTGCACTTACTTGTTTGAGAGATGAGAGGGTTCTTTGGAATTTCTTATGAAGTTTGGAGGCTTTCTGGTCTTTATTTCTCAATGCGTAGTGCCAACTACAGATGTGTAGCGCCACCTCTCAACACATAGTGCAGTGTAATTTTTCACTGTTGAAACCTCCAGACATGCAACATCGAGCCTAGATGCGTAGTGCCACCCCCTGTATGCACAACACCAACTCTCTTGCCTGAAACGCACAGCGCTGGACTGCATAAGTGCAACACCACTTCACCATTGTTCCAAAAGCACAGTTCCAACTTCCAGAAGTGTAGTGCCACTTCTCCTTGGCCCAAAACTCACTCAACCTCTCCTCTTTCCTTCACTTTTTGACTCCTTCTTTGCCAAATGAGAATGATGAACTTGAAAATGAAATGTGAGACCTTATATAGGAGTAGATTTTAATTTTTCACTTGAAAAACCCACTTTCTAATATTTCTTGACCTTTTTCAAATATTTGTTTCTAATGCCTTTCCTTCTTTGTTTCTTTTTAGGTGGATGATTCTTAACTTGAACTGATTTTTTGCAGTGTTTCTTTGTCTTGTAGCAAGGAGAGATGCATTGGTGCATCCGGGATCATTTATTACATAAAGTGACTTAAAATTACATAAGAAATACAAATTAACTCAAAATACTCTGTTTTCACCTCAAAAACATGTTTTTGAGGTGAAAATTACATTAGTTTAAAAGATAATTATATAGTGGCTATGATTTACTAGCCATCATACTTGACTTATTTATCATAATCATACCCTTGCTTCCCTTTATTTACACTTTTAAATCATTCTCTTGACCTTGGAAATGAAACCCTAAGACCTAATGAAACATGCCCTATGACCTAATGAAAGCATGATTGCAAATGACCACGAAACCATAACTGAAAACAACCTGAAGAAGGGTCAGCAAGTATACTCTATGAGGGAGAAATTCGATTTTCTGAAGAGAAGACACCATCAATGGATTAGTTTGACATGAACTAATGAAATGATGTAAGAATTTTAGTATGAGACCCCTAAAATGAAAATGAAAAGAGAAAATTTTATCCCTGATGGAAGTATGCAGATACTTACACTAACACCATGATCACCCTGATCATCTACATAATTTTTTTCTTTGTTGTAGACACTACAACATTCAGTTGAATCCACATAAATGTGTCTTCTGCGTCAAATCTGATAGACTCCTTGGCTTTATCGTTTAGAAAGAAGGCATTCATATTGATCCTCTTAAAGTCAAGGCCATAGTTAATTTACCCCCTCCATATTCATTGCATCAACTATAGAGTCTGCAGGGAAAAGAAAATTTCCTCCATTCTTTCATACCGAACTATGTTGAGCTAGCTTTAGGGTTCACCCAGTTGCTCAAGAAAGGAACCCCGTTTGTTTGGGATGAGGCTATTAAAAAGTATTTCGATGACTTGAAGGTTATCCTCATCAATTCTCCTTTGCTACATCCTTCGAACTATCATCATGATTACTTCCTTTATCTAACTGTAGCCTCTAGTACCATCGCTATGGTTCCAGTATAGGAAAATGATGAAGGCAATGAACATGTTATTTATTACCTCAGTCGCAACCTCCTCAACACCAAAATGCATTATTCTCATATCGAGAAGTTGGCTTTACCATACAGGTTGTTCAATTCTTTTGGAATTACATTCTACTTGCATCACCACTATGATTTCGGAATGCAACCCCATGACCTATATCCTAACTCGTTAGTTACTGGGGGGCAAGTATTCAAAGTGGATTTTCATCCTCCAAGAATTTGATTTGGTCTTCACTATTCCCAAGTCTAAGAAATCACTAGTCTTCACTGAGTTTATTTTCTCCCTTCCCTCTGCTTCTCTTCTTGTTGGTGCCAACGAGAAGCTCCCGGATGCGACTCTTTTCTTGATTGGCACTCTCGAACCCTGGTATGGTGATATCATTGTATATCTCTAGACATCCACCTTTGAGTCTGTGTTGACCAAGTATGATCACCGCCACATTCGGCATCAATCTCAACCTTGCCGTATCATTGGAGGTACTTTATATCACATTGGTGTCGATTCAATTCTTCCCCAATTGGTGCATGTGGCGGTCACTTGTCTGGATATGATACTGCTCAAAAAAAATCTTCGTGTTAGTTATTTTTTTCCCTCTATCTTCAAGGATTGCATCCTTCTTGTTCTCAAGTGTCATGAATGCCATATTTATCAGCGTAAGATGTGTGCCCCACCCGATCACCTACACCTCGTTATTGTCGTTGGTCCTTTTTCCAAATGTGGAATTGAATATATGACCTATAACCCTCGTTCAGCCAGGGGGCATGGATATATTATTGTTGATGTGGAATATTTCACCAAATGGGTCGAAGCGATGCCTACATACTTCGTGGACAGTAAAATGATGACTCAATTTCTATTCAATCACGTTATTTCCAGGTTTGTAGTGCCTCAGGCCATTGTCACCGACCATGGCTCCCATTTTTGAGATTACATGATGGCTGAGCTGACTTCTACGTTGGGCTTGTGCCACGATGGCTCAACCCCGTATTACCCTCAGGCCAACGACCAAGTTGAAACTGTGAACAAAGTCTTGGTTATGATGCTTCAGCGCACTATTGGGATGCACAAGTCAAATTGGCATCTCATGCTCTTTTCAACTTTGTGGGCTTACCAAACCTCGACTAAGGACACAACCCTATTCACACCATTCCAGCTAGTCTACGGTTTGGAAGCAACTTTACCGATTGAGTGTAAAATTCTATCTCTCAAGCTGGTTGTCAAACTTCTCCCCGATACCTCACCTCAGGAAGAGTGCCTCTTGCACCTAAAACAAATGGATGAGACTCGTTGTCTTGCTACTTTGGTCATCGAAGCACAGAAAAATCGGGTCAAATCCCATTTTGATCAGTCTGTCTCTCCTCGAGCTTTTTCCGAGGGTGATTTGGTTCTTCTATATGATCAGGCTAATGATAAGCTGGGGTAAGGCAAGTTTGAACCCATCTGGCATGGGCCCTACATTGTTAAATGTGTGTTATAGAAAGGGGCCTATGAGTTTATTGAATATGAGGGAAATCCCTTAGACAAGCCCCGTAATGGGCTTTATCTCAAAAAGTACTATGCTTAGGTCATCTTGCATGGCTACATTTATACAATAGTGTGTTTTCATTTTTGTACAGTGTGGTTTTTGTGTGTTGTTTTGCAAGCAGCTTTCCTACTTATTATGTTTCTACCTTCTTTGCATATGTCAGTGTCTCCTCATATTGGTTTCGCTGATGGTGCTTGCCGTAGTAGCCAGAATCTATCATCTGCGACATGGGCCATTTATGACCCCCATAGTGAGTTGATTAATATTCAAGGTATTTGTCTAGGTTGAACAACTAATAACATCACTGACATCTGGGAATTGGTTGTCAACCTTAATTTACAACTTTCCATCCTTCAACTCAATGGGAAATATTCCATCAGAAACCCTCATATATTGAGAATGTATCTACGTATTCATCTACTGGAGAGAAATTTCGATTACATTACATATCATCATATTCCTAGACACATGAATACATTAATAGATGCATTAGCTAATTATGTGTTGGATATACATTTGCGAAACATGTAAAAACTCAAAATAAAAAAAGTTTGTACCATAGGAAGTATAAATAATATATATATATATATATATATATATATATATATATATATATATATATATATGTTGATAATTTTACATACATCAAAACCCCCAAAATAACAATATGTGTGTTCAAATACATTCGTGGCTAACAAGCCTAAAAAATGTGGAATGATGGACCTATGAACTAAACAACATGATGCTCACGGTAGCATGTAACTGCTCGGACTACGCGAGTCAGTAGTCGACGGATCTGATATGATACCCCCATTGTATGCCTTTGATACCGGCGTGGGACATCACCCATCTCGGCATACTTTTGGATACCATGGCTCAATCCCTTGAGGTTCCGCATGATCTCCTCCTCATTGTTGCTTCCTTCCTGATAAAGAGCGATCTCGAACTGCCGAGCAACGCACCTGGTGATCAAGGACATTCTGGCAGGATGCTTTGGTCTAACTTCTGCATTCATAAAAACGAAATTTCATGAACACATATATCTCAAAAACAATAAAAAGCATCAAAATTAAAATTGTTAGTTTCTACCTCCATCATCATAATCCTGCCACTTTGGGAATGACATATCAGATCACTGTGGAAGTCGGTACTGCTGTAAGGCCAATCCTCCACTACAATAAGTTGTCGCTTCATGTTGACCTTCATAGCTTCCACCCAGTTGAATATAGTAGGTGCCGTATAGTCGATAGTATACTAAAACTTCGACTTGTTGGTATCATGCTGCACTTAGGCCCTAGCCACTCTACTGATGGTCAACAGTAACACTCTTAGCACAAGATCCCGAACAGTAATAAACTCGATATTGCCACTTTTTGATTTGAGTGCTTCTAGGAAGTGTTCTGCAAGTAGCATGGTCACACTTGCCCCAATAGGCCTTGACCCATATAGATTGACTGGTTCCCCTCTTTGCGATAGTCCTGTGATGAAATAAATGTTTGAAGTTTCCAACTCCAGTTCTTGGTCACGGATCATGAAAACTTCCCAATTCACACCCCAAAGACTAATCAGATACCGTAAAAATTTAGGTTGAGCCTATAGACCTAGTGTAAGGAATAATTTGAGGAGCCCACAGTTCCTGAAAGCATTCAAGCAATTTGGGCTAGCCATTGCTTGAGTGTCAATATCCTCATGCTTGTGTTCCTTCCAATCGACCATTTTTCACGATTTTTTCCCTGCAAAAACCATATAATCAAGTCAATAAACATCTTTGGCCAGAAAAATTTGGATTTAATTGGAAAAACTAATAAAAAAACTTGGAAAACAAATTTCACAGTGCCAACAGGATTGTTTTAAAAACATTAGCGTCAATGGCGCGCTTGACAGTCTTCATAGCTCCTGATCGGCGTGATTTTGTGCCCGGAAATCATGCCGACTGAGGGAATTTTTTTTTTTTGACAAAACCTCCTCAAAAAATCCAAAAAATGGTTAACAATAGGTTAAATGAGTATAAAAATGGAGCTTAAGGTCTTGGCTCTTACCTGCAACTGACGGCTCGACGAATGGCCTCCCGGATCTCCCACAATCTGCTCCAGAAAAACTAGGGTACAATTGGGTAAAAATCTCTTCACACAAAGGTAAAATGGAAAATGGTAAAAAAATTACCTTCTCCTCCTTTTATTCATTTTGTCATGAAATATTAGGGATTTTGAAGTATTTTTAACCTATTTTGCCTCTAAAACTGGATAATGCATTTATATTTTGTACAACAACATGTGACAGATTATCGATGATTGTATTGGAGTCACGTTTTAGCTCTTTTCTTGACTTGTAAAACTCAAATGAAAAGATCGCTAAGTATTTTTCCCTTTTCGACTCGTAAAAGAGAATAAAAATGGGGGGTCTAATTTCAATCTCTTTTTCGACTCTTTAAACATGAAAAGATTTCTGAGCTCTTGTCGTTTTGAGCTTGTTAAAGGCTGCAAAACGTAGTTTACCCACTATACATTTACCCCTTTTTCGGGTTGGGATAAACTATTTACAAAAAAGGTACTCCTTAACTAAAATGGTTAAGAAATTCTCTCAAGTATTGTTTTCTACCTTTTTGGGCTCGAGAAACACAAATGTATGAAAAGGGACCATGTGGAGTTTTCTTTTCCGTGTCTTTTTCAAATTCTCTAAACATGAAAAGATATCGAGTTACCCCTTTGTCAGACTTGTTAAAACATTAAACGACATTGGATTCGTTGCAATGACAAATGTGAGCTTCTCCTTCCTAGGACTCATTAAAATTACTAGGTCATATTCATCCGAAGGATGAACTAGTGCAAGCATATGCTATCCCCTTCAAGCTTGCAATAAAAAATAGTTGGGTACCTGCTAGAAATGGTGGGGGAAAATTGGAAATTCTACCAGTCGTGTCGGCAGCTCACTCTTGAACATGACACTTTCTACTTCGTGTCAGGTTGGTATATCCTCCTTTTCATCATTGACCTTCTTGGGTTGGGCCACACATTTTTTCCTTCCATTTTATCTCTTCCATGTCATCATGGCCACCAATCCTATGGATTCAAAAGCTTCCAAACTCTGGAGTCGTGTCGTTGATATGTTCAAGGGCTAGTCCTTCTATGGTTACACTTACTTTTGATTCTCTGTATCATATGAAATCATTTTCATCCCTTTGTCTCATGTCGATGATGTGGGATACATCATGGCCCTCCCTTAACATGGTCACTTCCTCTCGACTTCAACTCATTATCCAGGAAGCTGGCCAAGAGACTCCCTTCTATTACCTTAGAGCTTGCATGCCCTAATGGCAAGTTCTTCGCACTCGATGACAAGCTCACATAATTGGATTTTGATCAAGTGATTTCATGGGTGTTTGAAATCAATTCCTTTATTCACATTCCATGATTTCATGGATGGCCCTTACTGCAATGAAGGTTTCCCTTGTTGCTACAGGAGTTGTCCTTGTTGCTGCAAGGTACTTGAATGGTTCCCAGAATGACACCTTGAAAGTTCCCGAACTATATCTGGCCATACCCGCCAGGCACGACAGATGGACTAGGCTGGACATAAGGTCCAGGCTTAGGGATGTATGGTGGATTAACCATCACTTGTGAACTGTTATCACTCCAGGAAACTCTCCTAGGTTGCAGCTCAAAGATGCCTGGTAACATATAATCATCAATATTGTTCTTAAAACTATTGGGATGGATGATGATTTAGATCAAGTTAGATGACCATTTCAGCTCTATTCCCACTCAAGGCATGCATGAATACTCTCAACAACACAAGGCTTTAAACCACTAATGCTCAATAGTTTATAAATTTAATGGATAGATGGAGAATACTAATTGTATCAACAGATTGCATATATAAAAATAAATGAATGACTAGCTACAGGTAGCAAAAGAGAATACTGACTGTACTGGCAGATGCATATATGACCACATATGAATGGTTAGCAACAAGCAGCAAAGAAGCTTGCAAATCTAAGTTATCAAAGAAAAGATAAGATGACAGTTATCTTGCCTTAGACACAAAGGAAACATGAATAAATTGTTCAAGTGCAAGCATAGAACAACAAAGATAAAGGATGTTGAACATATAATGGCAAAAGAGGCTTGTGTTTCTCGAATGAAGATGAGAAGCTTGAATGAACAGAGGAGCAATAATCTCCAAAAGTTGAACCCTTGTTACATCTTACTAACAACTATTTATAGCCTGTTTACAATGATCCTGAGCCTTTTGAGGCTTCAGGGGTCTTAATCAATCCCTCTGTCTATTCAACTAATTGATTACCTCAATAGGCAAGCATGGCTCGGAGGTTTTCCTCTTCTGATAGAGGAATAACCACATTCAGATATTTTGGGTAGTTGTTGTGCTGTCTAGGAGCTCTCTCATGCCAAAGATGCCCCATAATGTTTGTTGGGATGGTTGTTGCACTGTTTATACTATTGATGCTCCTTGATCTTATTTGATTCGGGTTGTAGCGCGCTGTGGCCCTTCTCTTTCCCTTTCCGGCTCCTACTTCCTGGCAATGTGTCTCCCAGGCTCTGTTATATGGTGGAATGGGTCTTCGGGCCCATATATCCCTCTAAATGGCCCCTTTCTGTTAATACAGGACTATTTTCTATTTAAAATAGAAAACGCAGTGATACGGAGACATACCGCCACTCTGTGTCCCTTTCAGACGTCAAAATCCTTAGATTATAGCTGATTCTCCTCTTGGATCTACCCTTGCAGTAATAACCCATCTCCACCGTTGATCTAAGAATCCTAGATCCAATGGCGATGATTAATTTCAGGCGCCTCTTTTGTACTGGAGTTAACCTAGACAACTTACCGCCTACAGCCCGCCCGAAATCTTGCCTGTTTTGATTTTTCCTTTATATTGGAAATATGTTGAATCATTGAAAATTTATGAGAAAATGGCCTTGGTGGACTTCAAATATCATATATTCCACTTCTTGGACCCTTTTGGGTATGGGGCTCATCGTAATCGCACTAGCCAAGCTTCTTTTGTATTTCGTTGAAACAATGAAAATACGTAAAAACCATTGAAAAATGCTTGGGCACAAACCTGAAATTTTATATAGTATGATTCCTGAAACCCTTCAGGTCCGGGATTTAGCACTATCGGCGGTTCAAGGCTCCCTTTGTAATTTTCATTATATATTGAAAATATACCAAAATGCATTGAAAGTGGCTTTAGCATAGATCTCAAAAAATATACATTCCCAACTATAATGCCGTTAGGTCCGGCTCTTCGGGTCGCCCACATGTATGTGCATAGGCCTTGCCCCTTGGTATATAGCCGATGCGATATAGCGATGCGATTCGATCACAATCACTGATCACTCATTCCCCAAGCATTATATATATGTATATATACATATATATGCATATATCAATATATATATTATACAAATATACTATATATACATATACATAAATATATATATACATATATATATATATATATATATATATATATATATTATATATATATATGTATCATATATATATACAACATATATATATATATATATTACATATATATATATATTATATATATATATACATATATATATATATATAACACACACACAACACACACACACACACACACACACACACACACACACACACATAATATATATATATATAGCTTCCCGCCAATGTGACCCGTTGATCCAATCATTGGTGATCGCTGATTAGTGGTGTCATGCGCTCGCCTTTAGACTATTACCTCTACCTAGACGATATGCAATTTGCCACTTAGATCTGGGCCATTGATCAGCCAGATCTAACGACTGATGTGCAATGCTCGCTTTTAGCTTGCGATAATGATTTTTTCATGGTTTTGGAATGTTTTGAGCCTCCCGATAGTGATTTTCAGCCCTTCCAAGGGCTTTCCTCCCTTACTTATTTGATCATTAGATGATCTTTGAGCCAAAATTGAAAATGTCAAGTGCATTAATGGATCCATAGGCATGTTTCTAAACAAATTTGGAGACTTCAAGAGCCTATATGGATCCATTTGTGGGCCCTTTGCCAGGAAGGCTAACATTGGCTCCTTTTGGGGATGAAATCCTCCCTGTGAGGTTTCAAGGATCTCAGATCAATGCCTTTCCTGTAAAACAAAAATTAAATCTTCCTTCTAGTGTTCCATTGGGCATGGAGTCTTTTTAGCATAAACATAAAAACTGAAAGACAAACATACTTACCATACCAAGGCTTTAAGGCCTTAAATGAAATAAAGTTTCAATAAATTCCCATTTACTGGGCTACCAAAAGTATCTCCTCCTTCCAGATTATGCAGGATGAATGTATTATTGTGCTAAACTTGAGCGATGACAAAAGGAATTGTACACAAGGAGTCAAACTTGTCGTGATTACCTCTCTTTTCCTTAAATTCATCCCATTTAAGCACCTAATCACCGACTTGGAAATTTTCCACTTTTGCTTTCTTGTCAAAGGTTTCTTTGATTTCCTTCTGATGAGCCTTTGATTTATTAACCAACTTCTCTCTTATCTGATGTAGTTCAACCAGGTTAGTCATTCTTCTTACCATATCATTCTCTTCATCTTATTCTTCTTGCAACAACTTAGCCACAGGGATAATGAGTTGGATGGGGAAAACAACATCAACACCATAAACCAGTTTGAATGGAGAATTCCCTATGGACTTTTTGATGGTAACTCTATCAGCCCATAGTGCAAACTTCAGCTTGGAATCCCAACTCTTTTTATTGTCCTCTAATTAGCTTGGAATTCCATGGCCATTTCCTTAAGGATAATAGGAGGTAGAATGTACCACCTGAATTCCCATGGATTCAGTCATGTCCACCAATTCTTTTGCCTTGAAAGTTGCTGCATTATGAGTGACTAGTTTGGTCGGGCAACCAAATCTAGTGAAAATATTCTCATTCAAGAACTTTATGACAACTTGATGATTGGCATTCTTAGTGGGTATAGCCTCAATCCACTTGGTGAAATAATCAGTGGCTATTAAGATCCATTTGTGTTGGCCACTGGAATGTGGGTTGATATCTCCTATAAAGTCCAAGCCCCATTGTTGGAAGGGACCATTGACATGTATTGGCTTCAAGGGCAGAGATTTTAGTTGATGTCTTCCTGCAAACCTTTGGCACTTGTGACAAGATTTTACAAAAGAAAACACATCAAAAAATAGAGTAGGCCAATAATATCCAGCCCTCAATATTTTGTGAGCTGTGGTTTTTGAATAATGATGACCTCCACCGATGCTAGAATGGAACTGGTGTATGACTTCCTCAGATTGTTCTTTATCTAGACACCTCAAGAGGATTCCTAATGGGTCTTTCCAATAAAGCATATTTTTATCAATATAGAATTTGGCGGATCTGAGTTTAATGGCACGAGCTTGACTTGAGCTAAGCCCGGGAGGGATTTCTAGCTTTTGCAAAAAATGAACTATGTTGTAATACCATTCACATGTGGTTAGATTTTCAGCCAAATACTGATTTTTCTTTTGCTATTCTGTTGTTCCCTCTACCTGCCCATTATCCGAATTAAGACTGATGGAATTTATATCTAACAAGTTGCAATTTTCTTCATCCGTAAGTTTAGCCAAGCCCTGGCCTTTGACAAGATTAGTGGGCTTCACCTCTATGTTATACTCTATGAATTTTGCAATCCATTTATCTCTCTTCTCATCAATATCTGGCTGAGTTAAGACATCTTTTACCGAAGCTGAAGGTACATATGCAACTACTTTGGAATGTAGAATATAAATTCTGAATGCCTTTAAAGACTTTATGAGAGCATAAGCTTGTTTTTCAATAAGGTCATACCTTTGTTCAACATCCCTTAAGGTTTTGCTGAAAAAAGGCCATGGGGTGCTCTATGCCTTCATCATTTTTCTGCAATAGAACTGCTGCAAGTGTATCATAAGAGGAAAAAGAGAAGATACAAAACTCCTTAGTGTAATTCGGGCTGATTAGAGTGGGAGCTTCCATTATGGCTTCAAAAGAGCTTCTTGAAGCCTCTATCCATTTTATTTCTAATCCTTTCTTCAGCATGGAAGTTGTTAGTGCTCAAATCTACCTTAGGCTGAAGGAAGGCGAGATTCAAGATAACATCATACCACGCTCAACCTCGTAGCTAGCCCTACGAGGACAGGAGAGGGCTCTCTCCGGGTCAAACTCGACAAAGATAATCAATGGGGCTTGAGATGACTGAAATAAAAAGATAATGTTAGGCTAGATATGAAGTACAAGGGTTTGATTTGAGTTTTTAGGAGTTTTTGTGTTGGAATAGGGAAAGGAAAATTTGGGCTTGGGGATGAGGCATAGTTTTTGCAGAGGTCTGATTGGGGCAAGGAAGGCTATTGTCTTGATGCTTTTAAAGGGAATGGATGGGTAGATTAGACTGGTGAGGAGCTAAGGAGAGAAACGCGGTTTCAAGGATTCTCCTTAAACAGATGAAAACATGGAAAATCAAACAAATTTAAAGGCAGAGCATGACAATCAATGGATTCTATCTTAATCACTTCATTTGTTCAATTGCAGAAGATGATAGTAAGGAAAATGATACACATAACAACTTACAATTACTGAGAGAAGCACACCATCAAAACATAAAGCCACATGGATCCCAATCAGTGCTGCAAAACCCTGGTCTTTCCTTAGCCAAAAATGCAAAGAAAATATGTACAATAGTATGTCAAAGCAATCCCAAGTGTCCAACCCTAAAAATGACTAAGGGATTACATGATATAGACTAGCCCAACTCATTCCCATGCCTCTAGGGGTCGAGCTCATCATTCTAGGAGTTGTTTCAACCAATTCTAAACCAAGCACTAAAATCTAGGCAATCAAAACAACTTGCCTCTATATGTTAGGAAACTGATTCATTCATTAAATTTTCACTTGTTAGTGAATGAATCCTCTAGAACAAGTAAATAAGTGCCAAAATTACATCATGTTTATCCAGTTACATCAATCTAGATAAAAAATTACATCTGGAATCAAAACTAGTCAAACTGGCCGAATTTCTGAGCTGGAAGGTGAAAAATTGGGCAAAAATCCTCAGTGCGCAGCACCAAATCCTGTATGCAGCGCGCCACTTTGAGGCTGAGTTTGAGGCACTTCCTAAAGTCCAAATTGCACCCAAGATAGCTTGTTAAAAATCCTTGCCAGTCTTCTTTCCAACCCAAGTGGAGTTTTTCAATTTAGTATCCATTTGCCCCTCCAAAACTGCAATCTCCCAAGGTTGCTTCCTGTGTGTCAAAATAGGGGTAGTGAGGTCATTGTTTGAGTGTTTTTTGACCTTTTGGGGACTCAAATTTTGCCCAAACTTCTTGGTCATGCACCAGAAGTCATGATTCTTCATGCAAAATCCAGAAATATAAACTTTTTGCCATTTGGAGCTCCCTAGGAAAAGCGCGCGCCACGTGGCGCGACGCACAGGGAGAAAAACTTTGTTTTTAGTGCCAAAATTTTTCAAAATACCAAAAATGCCCCAGATTTCTTGAAATTTGGGCTGGAGTTTCTTCATCAAGTGTCATGCTAGGCTAAAGAGTCTTTGGCCAATATCTGAAGGTGATCATGCTCCTTTTGCCTCTTTTGCTTCTTTATTGCCTTCCTCAATCTTGCCTTCAAATTCCTTATCCGAGCCTTAGAACTCATATTACGTACCCTGTAATGGAAAACCATATGCCTCAATAATGATTTGTCCTTGTTGGCCATTTCCAGTATTCTCTCCAGGTGGATGTTGATCCGCTTGAGCCAAGACTCTCAGTCATCATTAATCTCTTGCTCCAATGGAGTGAGCCCAATCCTCCTCTGTTGGGCAGCTCAGTGATTCTCGCGGATGTTCCGCAACTCCATGATCTTCTGATGATCTTCAAGCTATTTATTCCTCTACTCCAAGTATCTGATAATCCACTTAGCCCTCTCCAAATTGAGAGACAAGGCTTTGATCTCTATCTGCTGTTCCCGAATGATCTCTCTAAATTTGGCACTTTCCACGCCCATATCTGTATCATCATCATGAATGAGAATGAAGTCGGTCTGTCATTCACCTGAAGGCCCCTCATCATGCATTATCTTTTTTCCTCGGTCCTATACCTGTGGTGGTGATGTCGGAAGTGAGGCCCCTTCCACCCTAGGTGGAGATAACACTCGCTTTGCAGCTGCAAATAACTGCCTCGTGCCCTCCTGATATGTGATGAAGACCGATATAGTAGCCGTGTGTGGATCATGGCCTTCTTGCTGATGAGAAGGTCTCCCAATCTCATGCCCAACCTCTGAAGGTCCCTGCGAAGCTCTGAAAAAGTCATGAGAGATGAAATCATCCCAAGTGATACCCTGTAATCCAAGCTGATGAACCACCAAAATCTTGATGAGAGAAAAATGGAAAATTCTAAAAACTACTGTTCAGGGGTCTTGTGCTGCACAAGGGCGGTCATCCTCTCTATGTTCCGGCATATGAAAAAGAAGGAATGTCCATCATCCTTACCCTGGTGAAATGCATGAGCAACCTGATGTGATAAGCATATACTCGGGAGAAGTGACCTTCACAACTGAAATACTTCATGATTAATTTCATTAATGGAGCACATTCATCTTTGAGATACCGGAACAGGAACACTCTCTTGAGTTGCCTCAAGAAACTGGGTTTAATATATGGCTCATAATGTTGCCGGTCAATCTTCTGCTTCTTATTCCATGGTTCTCCAATGTTAGGCATGCCAATGGCCAGTGAGATAGATTCTGGTGTAAGTGTGAAGGTGACACCAGCTAAAGTAACTTGATCTCCATGTAAATGCAGTATGAATAGATGAGCCAACTCATGATGAAATTGAACAGCAGCACTATTTTCAAAAAATTCATAACATGAATGAAATTGGAAACAAGAGACGGCAAGAGGGCAGGCCTACAATTCTGTAAGGGTGGTTGGTTCTTCTCTGACATGTCTGCCTCCCCTATGAGGCCTCCAGGGTGCATGTTCTTCCATGGGAGAGTCACTTTGGGTTTCCATCTCATAATCAGATGAATGCTCAGATGTCATGACTGCTGTTTTCAAACTTCCTTGGAGAAAAAGGTGTTGGTGTATGAAAACTGTTTGGACTACTTTTTTAGTGATGTGTGCAAAATATGCCACCAAAGGGGAAACAAATGAAACAGGGACTGTTAGAAAGGGTAAATAATATCAAGGGATTAGGAATTATTAAGAGAGATGTGTTTGGGAAATATGGGAGGGTGTTTAGGAATTAGGTGTGGGAATAGGGTTTAGGGTTTTTCACATTTAAAAGTTTGGGAAAGGGAACTTGGGATAGGGGTTTAGTAATTTTAGGGGATGGAGAACAACAGAGTCAAGGAACAAAGGGAATCAAGGATAAAAGAAATAATGGAAAATAGTAACCTTGATGGCAAGCAAGTTTGAAACCCTAGGCAGCAGCTTATATGTAAGGTATTCAAAATGATAGGGTTTGATCGTTTATTTGGAAGCTCAACACATCAACCATAACATACATCATAAACTTGAAGGTGTGAACAACGAAAGAGGAGCTCAACCTACTTGAATTCAAGAGAAAATGGCACGATTTTGGCATTTGGAGGCCGTTATGGCAATTTTTGGACCAGTCAACCGAGTGCGCCGCGCAACTTACCCAACACGTCACACCATCCCAGTGCGCCACACCTGTTCAGAATTACACTGGACAATTTCTCCCAGTGTGTCGCGCTCCTCCAGTGCGTCGTGCCACCTGCTCTGTGTGCCGCACCAAACAAACCTCCTCCAACTTCACTCAAATGGTGCACTAACTACCCAAAATCACTTTGAATGGATTCTCTTTGATCTTGGCATGAAAAATGACATTAATCCTCATTGAATTGTCTTTATAAAGGCATGGAGACATGGATTTTATTTTTGGTTCTTCATAAACCACTTTTGTAATGTTTTGAAATTGGCACTTTTTCACAATTGATACAACTCTGCCTTGATTTTTGGTTAGAATGATGAATTTCTTGGCAATTTTTTTGCAGAGGCAGTGGCATGTTTTGACCAAGGAAGACCAGGGTTGCGCCTGAAGAATTCAAGAACTGAATTTTTTTTGAAAATTATTACAAAAAATGAAATGTCGATTTTTCTTCAAAACAAAGTTTTGAAGAACAGTCATGTTCCATCCATATGATGATGAAAATATTTGAACTGAGAACATATTAAGAATCTCCCTCTTGCCTGATGGCTTTATTGGACTTCTTGAAGACAAAATTGGTGTACACCCTAGACCTAGTGACTGAAATGACACTTGCTGATCAAAGGACACAAAAACTTGATTTTGATGAATAGACTTGAGCCAACAGTGCAAAGCATGAAGGGTGATGAATGACCACACCCTTCCGTCAGATTATGGCATGCCCCCTAGAAGAATGCAACTGAGTGAAACGAGCGAGACACCTAAAAATGAAATGGAATAAAGAGAAATGATCTCTGACGAAGGGCTGTAAAGACCAACTCTAACATTTGCTCCAATGGGGATGGTAGCTCCTTGGAGGTGCCAAGAACGGCAGATCTTTGGGAGAGATAGACAGTGCCTTCGTCCATTAGGCTATGGAGTCCATTATTTTCACAACTCGACACAAGACTCTTGACTTATTTATTGACTGGAAACTTGACTCAAATCGATTGAATGATGCAACCAAAATGACCAACACTTGACTCGACAAATTGAAATTTAAACTGAAACCTTTCTTGAGAATTATAGCCTTCACTTTGGGCCCCAGACTGAAGAAAAGATCAGAGCACACACTTGCAATGAAACTAAGATTAAAATGGTATGTACAGTGATACATGAGTAGTAGAAAACTTCTCAAAACTGGTACCACTTGAGCAACCGACCATTGACCGGCCCTCCAGGACACTCTTCTCCATTCATCTCCTTCAAAAGAAAGGCATTCTGACCACGATTTGCAACAATCATAAAAGGACCTTTCCAGATATTTTCAAACTTATCGTGCTTACCCTTTTCCTCATTCCTTGCATCCCACTTCATCACCACGTCATCCAACTGAAATTTGTCCGTCTTCGCTTTTCTATCATAAATCTTCTTAATTCTTTCCTGCAACTTGAACATGTTTTGACAAACTTCTTCTCTCATCTGCTACAAGTGGATCATTTGATTTAGTCTTCTTTTCATGGGGTCATCTTCACTACCAGCCCCTTGAAGGAGTTTTACTATTGGAGTTGCGAGAGAAGTAGGAAACACGGTATCAACGCCATAAACCAGCTCAAAGGGGGACATGTCAATGGACTTCTTCTGACTGACTCGATCTGCCCAAAGTTCATTAACCAATTTAGTATGCCAACTCTTCTTGTTGATTTCCAGTAGCTTCTTAATGATGTTGACTAAGGATTTGTTAGAATATTCCGCTAACCCGTTGCCTTGTGGATGGTAGGTAGTTGAGTGACCGAAAATTATTTTGTACTTGTTACAAAACTCAATCATCCTCTTAGATTTGAAGGCTACTACGTTATCCGTGATTAACTTATTTGGGCAACCAAAGTGAGACAAAATATTATTCTCAAGGAAAGAAATTATTACCGCATCCGTAGCTTGTCGAGTGGGAATTGCTTCAATCCATTTCGTGAAATAATATATTGTCATGAGGATCCACCTATGCTGACCTGAAGAGGCAGGATGAATTTCACCAATGAAATCCAACCCCCACTGCTGAAAAGGGGCACTCACCTCAATAGGCTTAAGCAGCAACGGCTGTAATTTCCGCCTTCCTTCAAAAATCTGGCATTTATGATAGCTCTTGACAATCTTGTATACATCAGCAAACAACGTCGTCCAATAGTATCATGCACGGAGAATTTTGTTTGCCGTAGTTTTCCAAAAAAGGTGACCGCCACAATCTCCTTTATGGAAATCCTCCATGACTTGTTTCGCTTCTTCTTCCACCAAACAATTCAATATAATTCCATCGGGATCTTTCCAATAAAGTGTAGAATTCAAAATGAAAAACTCAGCAGCCTTTAGCTTGAGTGTTCTACCTTTATTTCGAGACATGCCAGGTGGTGATGACAAATTCTGCAACACATATATGATATCTGAATACCACGAGGAAAGAACAAACATATCGGATACCTGAATTGACAAACCTTCCTCATTCTCATCAGACATGGCAGCGATCAGGTTTATGTCTAAGGCATGCAAATTTGATTCAGCCATTAACTTTGCTAATCCCTATCCTTTAACCAACTTGGAGGGCTTTATCTCCACATCGTACTCCAACAAAGCTGCAATCCACTTGCCCCGTCAGCATTCCAGATCCATCTGCACTAAAACATCTTTTACAATAACATTAGGAACATAAGCCAAAATATGAGAATGCGGAACATATACCCAAAACTCCTTTAGCGCTTTCACAAGTGCAAGGGCTTGCTTTTCAATGATGTTGTACTTTAAGGCCGCATCCCTTATAGTTCGGCTGAAGAAAGAAATTGGCCTTTCATGCTCATCTTTTTTCTGCATTAATATAGCTGCCATAGTGTGTTCCAAAGCAAATGAAAACAATATGAAATCCTGAGTGTAATCCGGGCTGATGAGAACTGGGGCTGAAGAAAGAGCCAATTTTACTAAATTGAAAGATTTTACAACCTCTTCTATCCACGTCACTTGGTTGTCCTTCTTAAGCATGTTTGTAATCTCTTTTAGGTGTTCAGCAAGATTAGGAACAAAGCGGCGCAGAAAATTCATCTTACCATTAAAGGATTGAATCTCCTTCTTATTCCGGGGCAAGTCAATGTGCTGAATTGCTTCCACACGTGCTAGGTCAATACGAATGCCATATTTTGAGATAATGTGCCCAATATGTTTGCCCTCATCCATGGCAAACAAGCTCTTCTTTGGATTCAACAATCCACCATATTTTCTACACTTTTGAAAGACAATTTTCAAATGATACATGTGTTCGTCATCTGATTTGGAAAACATGGTCAGATCATCAAGGTACACAACCAAAAATACATCCTTCTCGTTTGCAAAAGCCAAGTCCATTTCCCGCTGATATGTGGCACTCGTGTTCTTCAACCCAAAAGGCATTTTAGTGTAATGAAAAGTTCCCCACGGAGTGGTGAACGCTGTCTTGTCTCGGTCATCTTCATGGACCAAAATTTGGTTATATCTAGAATAACTGTCGAGTAGCAACATCCTAGATGCTCCAACTACTCGTTGAAGTATATGATCCATTTTGGGCAATGGATAATTTTCCTTTAATGAAACTTTGTTGAGATTCCTAAAATCAATGCACAAACGAATCTCACCTATCTTTTTGCATACGGGCAACAAGTTAGAGATCCAATCTGAAAATCTGATGGGAACAATGATTCCTGATTTGTACAACCTGTTGACCTCCTTCTCAATTGATGGCAGCAGTTTTGGATTAAGCCTTCTTAGCTTTTGTCTGAAAGGTCTTTGATTAGGCTTAATAGGAATAGTATGCTAAACTATATTGGTATCATATGTCTTCAAGTCAGAATAGTCCCGAGCGAACACATCTACAAATGATGAAAACAAATTGATATACTGGGCCTTTACCTTTGGTGTCAATGCTTTAGATAGTTTCACCATTGTTGGATTTTCAGCTGTCTCAAGATTCACCTCTTTGACTCCTTTCTCTGTTGGTTGCAACGTTGTCTTGCGGGCTACGTCATCATGATCAAAGAGTTCTTGTAAAGGGATCAAGCCTTTAGGAATAATATTATCCTTGAGCTGTAATACTTCCATTTGATTAACTTTTACATCATCTTCACCATCATCATATTCTACATCAATTGAAGTGTCTTTGAACTTGCCTTTGTATTGCAGAAAATCATTAATCTCCTCATCATCTTGGAAAACTTGCCAATATCGCTGATTGTCCGGGACGGTCGGATGATGATTCACATGGATTTCAAACTTGTTGCTTGAGTTCATTGGAATCTTCAAATTGCTTGCTGCCTTAGCAAGTATGCATCTGCAATACCATTTTGAGCACAAGGCACACATGTAATGGTGTAATCTGAAAACAATTTCAGGACATCTAGGACAACATTTCAGTAAGCACGCATCTGAGGGTGCTTCGCTTGATACTCTCCTTTAACCTGCTCAGTCACCAATTTGGAGTCACCATATACAACAATCCTCTTTTCATTGAGTTTCTTTAGAATCTCTAGGCCAACAATCAGAGCTTCATACTCAGCCTCATTGTTCGAACAATCAAAAGCAAGCTTGTAAGAACATACCCGCACATTACTAGGCACTTTGTTTGAGGTGTTTGAGGGAGAAAAAGGACTGTGTACCCAAATACCGATTCCAACACCATCATTTCCCACTGCTCCATCAAAATCCATGGTCCACAATCCATCTTCATCTTCTTCTAAGTGCTGAAAATCTACTAACTCTGGTTTTCCTGTTTGTTGTCCATCACCTTCAGCTGATTGCCCAATGTTGCTTCGCTGCTCATGTCTTTCTTTCCTTAAAAATTCTATGAAATTCTCTACTATAGCTGGAATATCATCTGCTACAACTAACTGACTATTTATATAATTGAAACTATTTGAATATAAAACAAAAGACTCTAGGTCGGTATGTACATAATTAACTGGATGATTAACCGTTTTCTCCTTGCTGGTAATCATATATTTCATTTTCTGTTCCCAGTACAATTTTCTCATTTGGCCAAACACGTGATTGTTGGATAGGAGAAATCTAGTTGTATTGTCCCTTTCAATTTCGCTCCCCAAGACCTGGAAAGAAGCATACCAAATCGAGGAGGAATGTCTACTACAACAACATCCATCAAAACATTCTTTGTGGGAATTTGATCCAGACTTACCACTAAGTCCTTAATGAGTCCAATACATCTTACTCTGCTTGAACCAAATGAAAAGAGATCATGGTATTCCCTAGTGATTTCCAAACCCAACTTCTCCATAATAGCTTTTGGCATTAGATTATGAGAAGCGCCAGAATCGAACATGGCATTATGTAACACAAACTCACGCAATCTCAAACTGATGTAAAAAGGTGGTACATCGTTGTCCGGAGACTCACCATTTAAATCTGGTCCAAAAATCAATTCAGGTTGATCATCCTCCACACTCACCATATCAAACATTGGGTCAAAATTCAAAATTTTGGAGACTTGTCCTCTATAACTATTGTTCCTCATTAATTCGGTCAAGGGGATGGATACCTTTAGTTTAGAAATTTCATTCTCTAAACTAAAAGTTGAGTTCTTTTCTGCTTCTTTGGTTGGAACATATTTTCCTTCAGCTTTATCCTTTGGTGCAGCTGGCTGGTTTACTTTTTCATGTGCTGGTGGAGACTTGCTAGTGGTAGGATCAACAATTTCTTTTCCTTTCTGTGCTACAACAACTAGCTCATTTTTAGATGGTGGAACCTCCTTTCTCTTCTAGACTGTATTGATAGGTACATTTCTATTCCTAAGTGAATATTGATGCTGTTGGGTGGACACAGCATGCATATAACCTCTCTGGTACTCATCCAACTCTTCTTCAAGAGCTGTGTCATCAGCCAAGATAAAATCTCCATCATCCTGCATCGCTGAACTTCCTGCATATTCATCATCTTCAGTGAGAAAGGTGGGCATATCATCAGGATTAAAGAAGTGATTTTCTTCGCCTATTACATTATCATCATCATCAGACTCAGGCCCAACAAAATTTTGTTGAAGAGGTGTCTTTACTTGCTATTGTGATGGTGTCAGTTCTTGTGCTCACTGCTCACGTTGTTTGATCCGATATTGTGGCTGCTGCTGGCCATGGAAATTAGGATTCCGAATCTGCGGTTCAGGTTTGTCAATTTTCCATCTTTCAATCATCTTTTCTACCTTTTTGAGTACTTGATCTGATGTAGGAGCTTCTTCTTTTATTGAGACCTTCTTCTCATCTTTGAATCTAGCCCTTTTGTCATTCAAATTTGCCTCAACACTAACGACAATTTTCTGCATTTCCTCTAAGGTAGGTGGATCTCACTCTCTTAGCTGATATGCCATATCCGGATCAAAACCATCTAGAAACTTGAGTAAGGCTGACTTTTTAGATGGCCTTAAATCATCGGGGATCACATTATAAACCGCATTAAATCTGATACATTAGTCTTAGACGGACTCATCGACATTCCGCTTGATCTTTGTGTATTCAGAAGTAATTTGAAGAGGATATTTTCTAACTTCCCAATGATCCAAAAACTGTTTTTGAAGCTCAGCCAAGGTAGGAATACTCCTAGCTGCCAAAGATCTAAACCATTTTCTTACCTCTCCGCCAAACGTTTGCACAAAGAGTCTCATTGTTACATTTTCTTCATCAATTTCATACCGCTCAAAGAAATCCGACATTTTGTCCACATGCTGTTGAGATGGACCACTTTGAGGAGTGCCATCAAATAATGGAATCTTGCTCTGATAGTCTGCGGGCATGTGTTATATGGGAATAGTGTCCACACGGATGCTGCTATTCCCACTAAGATGGGTGGCTATCTTAGAAACAAACAATCAAAGTCTACTGTTGATTCCTTTTATGAAAATAGATGAGAGGGGAACCAAGAGGGCCAACCTGAGTCTTGTGCTCGATTTCCTCTCCTTCTTGATAGAGTTTTGCTGCTTGTTCTTTGTCTGCTCAGCTTCAAAAGGACCTGTAGAATCACAGCAACATACTACTATGCAAGAAACAAGGATCTAAGTTCATAAATAATGCAGGATCAGATGTGCATTAACCATATACAAGCATATATAAATAGATACACAAGAATATTGAAGGAAACAAGAATAAATTTATTCATATAAAAGTAGCAAGAGGATTACAACCATGAGCAGCTCTGACCCAGCATCATCCTCTAGCTAAGAAGCCCTTCTTCACCTCAAGCAAAGCAAAATCACCCAACACTGTGAATGTACACCAGAATACCAACAACACTTCTCTATAAGTCACGAAATTCCAGCCTCCTAACCTCCAGATCTCTAGGATGAGAGATCCATATATAGGTTTTTGCAAAGGTGTGAGTCAGCTCTGGGTTTTTGATTAGTGTCCTCTCTCTGATAGTTCTTGGTTCCACTTGGATATTTCATTGATCTCTTACTCATCCTTGAGCGAATTCTGAGAGGCAAGTGTCATATGAGAAGTTTCTAGAAGATTCCTTGATCATCCACTTAGCAAACTGTCTCTGCCACTTGTCTATTCTCATCCATCAAACCCTGTAGAAGGACTTTTCAGTATGCATCGCACCTCCCATGTGTATGAGGTGATATGCATCACACTCTCTACACTGGGCATTTAGTATGGTCCAGTTTTGACCATTTCTGAGCAGTTTTTAGTGGAGAACTTCTGGGAGATGATGTAATCAGCTGACCTTGTTCCTTTAGGCAGTGAAGCAACACTTTTAGGGACTTAGGAGCCCTCAATTAATGGACATTTATGATTAGGGTTGCAGTGCCCAAAAATTTCTATAACAGTTGCCCCCTAAAACATGAGGTCGTTAATCTTTCTGATGCTGGGTGAAATGCTTTACTATGAGGATCTGAAGTTTTTCTGAGCTGCGAGGCGACTTGTAATAAGATACAATACAATACATTATTTTGACAACATTTTTTCATGATCTAGCTAAGCTAGGCATTCCCATGCTCAACTTTATAAATTCATTTACATGTACATAGGATAGACAACCGTCTGTGTGACAGACTGATGATATGGACTCATCATCCTTTGATTTGGATGATCATCTGTTCAACAATGATGTACACTTGATGTCTTTATATTCTTGAATATATCAGAGCTCGAATGGATGAAACTAGATCCGGGGTCTTAAAATCTCATTCAACCTTCACTTGGAGTACAATTTGATCCATGTGAAAAATGTTTTGGAGTCGAACATGGAAAGACATCGCCTGATTACCAGCCAATGATGTAAGATGTTAACATGCGCGAGAGGAATCACCAATAATGACAATGAACCTCAAGGTACTATAATACAATTCACGTGGTGTGAAAAAGGACTTGGCATCGAACACCACATAAAATCTCTCGATCGAAGGCCATTGATGTAAACCTGTCGCCAAAAGTGAGAAACTTGCCATTGAGGCATGCAAGCTTCAAAGTACTAAAAGGGTTGTTGCTTAGTGAACTTCTTGGATAATGAGCTGATGTCAACAAGAAGCGACCCATCGTAGGAGGGCCTTAATGAATCCCACATCAACAACATAGAAGGAAGAAAATGATTTTGGAGGTGAAAACAATCTGATGATACATGGTTCAGGGTGGCGATCATGAAGGAATGAAGCATGAATGTATTGCAGTGAGTGAGACACAGGTGAATTGTCTGAATGACTTCTCTTAAACATATCGGCGACACTGATGATGGATTGGTAGCGTTAACCCCAAATATGGATGGTGTGATGGACCAATGGTGATGACCAGTGAACGGAACAACCCAACCTAGCATGGATGTAGAAGGAAAGTGTCATGTTCAAGAGCGACTTGCTACCAATAAAGTTTCTTCAAGTTTTCTTCCCAATTTTCCCCAGTCATTGCTGACCAGTACCTCTTTATTTTTGTCAAGCTTGAGGAGGATAACATATTCTTGTTCTATAATCAGCCCTTTGGGCGAACCCGTCGCTATATTTTAGCGAGCCTAGCGATAGTGAAACTCGTTCTCGTCCATTTGGAAGAGTTTGTCACTATTCGGTTTTAATGAGTTTAATGACAAAGATAACTCGATCTCTTTCAATTTTAGAGAGTCTGAAAGAAATGGAAAGGAGAATCCAATGATTCTTTTTCATCATATAATCCCTTAAGTCCAAAAAAGCGTAAAATAATACAAAAGGGATGAATTTTCGATAGTTTTAACGAGCCGAACAAGACAAGCGCTCGATCTTTTTGTGCAATAATCCCTCAGGTCCAGAAAGATTAAAATTAGAGGAGGGATAACACTTCTAATGAATTTTATCGAGCCAGAGAGGCCAATCGCTCGGCAATATTTTCATATTTTACAAGTCAGGTGAAAAGAGATTAAAGAAGACTTGTTTTCGAGGAACGAGTGATGGTTTCAGGTAGCAGCTGATTCCAGGTAAGATTTGGAATTTTCCAATCATGGCAGTGTCACAAGGATGGCTAACAGAATCACTCTTCACAGATTTTCCTCGAAGGGGTAAACAATCATATGGGGGTGAATGATCGGCTAAAAACAGAGTAGAGGTGATGGCGAGAACACGACCGAGGCTCGAAAGCTGGCGATAAGGCATTCACAATGGTTATTTACCGGTTCATTTTTTAATGAGCTTAAACGCTGGGGGAAACATTTTCTCATGACTTATGTTTATTTTTTAACGATCTTGAACTATGTGCTAAAACTACTCGTGATAAGTTTGCATACCCCCAGCATAATAACGCAAATCGAGGTGCATGCCCCCCAAGCTTCATTTCATTCAACTTGGTGGGTGGAATGATGGTTTTCCTTTGAGATCTTTGAAAGACTCGATTTGGAAAGGGAGTTGTTTCATTTTTGAATGAGGTTGACACAGTAAAAGAACTATCCTCATGGCGACCTTTGATCACAACTCATAAGGGGTTATGAAGGAAAGATCTGGTTCCAATTCCCCCAGTACATAATGTACAACATCACTAAATTGATCATCAGATGATGTAGCTATGGTAGGGCTTGGAGGCAATGCCTCGCGATGATCCACACTATCAAAATGTTCTAAGTTCTTCTTCATTTGTGTTGTTGTGGAAGATCTCATGGGACAGGTTTCCACTGTAGCCACTTGTGCCAGCTTACTTGGAGGCGGAAGGGAAAAATTCCCCATTAAGGAAGGGTCTTTTAGGAGGCCTACTCCGATATTTTGAAGCGACTGAGAGCTTCCGTGGATCATTGGAATGCTTCCCGTAACTTGTGAACTATTGGGGAGAAATGTTTGTTGGTTGACGATTGTGATTCCTCCTTGGAAGGTAAATGCAATCTTTATGAAGTACGTCGACACAATGACATCCATAGCATATATCTAGGGCCTTCCCAATAGGATGTTGTAATCAAGGTTTCTGTCGATAACTTCAACATCAATTTCTATTGTTTTTCCCCCTAGTTCAACTTGCAAGTTACTTAAAATCCCATATAGAGTGTATGTTCGCCCATCAAATGATTTTAACGTCGTTGATGATCACGACACGGGTGGTGAGCCTAAATTTTTCCAGCAACTCATCGACATAATACATGTAGATGCCCCTTCATCAATAATTGTTCGATGAACAGTTTTGTTGAGGGATTTCACTTGAATAAGGAAAGCTAATTGAGCTGGTAACTGAGGGTCATATCCTTTGTGATCAAAGTCCACAAGATTGGAATCCACTGGGTCAATCCCACCTATCGCTGATAATAAAGCCTGCTTTTGGGAGGGGCAATTTTGCAGTACCTCAAGTGTCGACATAGCGGACGGCGATTGGGCCAGATCCTCCACTATATTATAATGCTGTGCTGCTCTGGCACGAGGATTAAATGTCGATTTGTGTACTACTCCCTTTGGCGGCTTTATTGTTAACTTAGGAATGATGGGTGGCACAACTTCAGTCGAAGTTGCTGTTGAACTACCAGGTTGATCTGTAGCCTTTTTGTTCGACATCTGTGGATTTCCATAATATTTATTCTTTGTAGATATCAAAGCATCATTTTGTTGTTTCGAAATGGACAACATAAGCACTCGGGTCGGGGAAGCATTGTCGCTAGCAACTAGATTTGTTCCTGGGTTCGAAAAATGATCAGTTAATACTGCTGAGGTTTTTGAATTCTTGAAGAATTTTCTAAGCTCAGCTTTATATAGACAATCTCTTGTCCAATGATCCTCATTGCATATCTGACACCCTGAAGGAGGTTTCCTCTGCCCAGAAGGGTTTGCAGAAGATTTTTTAGGAGATGACTCCTCTTGTTTCTTCTTTTTCCCTTTCTTTTTCTTCTTGCCTCCTGGTTGCTTTGGTTTTTTGCCTTTGTCAGTCAACACGGAATTAACCTCCGAGGCAAGAAGTTTGTCATTTGCATTTTGACTAGAAACTGTACGGGCTTCCTTTGATGTAGCCTTAATGGTTTTCATGCTATTCGTACCTATCACGCCATTGCCAACATGAGAGTCTTTGCTTGATTTAGGAGGGGGAGGAATGGAAAAATCCAGTCTAGGAGCATCAAGGATTTTATCGTAGAGCGTGCCAGACTGAGTATATATCAAGACTAGATATTGCACACGAGAAATAACCTGCTCTTCAGTGACGAATCCTCCCTTTGCCACATCTTCTGTAATAGAAGGTAATAATGAATTAATAAACCATTCAACCAAGAGCTGATCAGGAACATATGTTTTTACCATTCTACGACGACGTCACCACTCATGAATATGATCGGATATGTGAGTGGTCGTCGTTTGTTTGAAATTGGTAAGAAGCTCTGTTCCCGTTTCGTACCTTATGGGTAACTAAAAATGGGTTAAAAAGGTTATGGCTAGGGTACTGAAGTTATCAAATGAAGCTCTAGGCAATTCGATATACCATTTTGTTGCCGGACCAGTTAACATTCACTGAAAAAGGCGAAGCCTGATCGAATCATCGTTGAGAGTGTTTGACGAACACCATAGATGAAAGGTCATCACATGATTCGACGGGTCTTCACCTGGATTTCCATTAAATTTAGGAATATCTGACGGAAGTTTATGTGGAATCATCGGCCACCAAGGGGCATAAGAAATTGGATCATTCGTCAACCGGTTTAGATCTGGTAATTCTAGAGTTGCTACAAAGGGCAACTGTTTATTCAGGTTAGGCGAAGCATACCCAGGATAAGATGGAATTGCCTGAGCAGTGGGTATTTGCATACCAACATAATGTATTTGATGCTGGTAACTTTGATAAGGTTGATGGGCATAACCATTATAGTATGGTTGTTGATAACCGCTTTGGAAATGCGGTTGCCCATTACTTACAAAGACTTGTTGCTTACGTCCCTGATATGACTGCTGGAATTGCGGTTGTTGATTTTGAACTAGCCATGGTTGTTGGACCAATTGTTGTTTTCCAATACTGGATGATTGACCAAGATGAGTAGTCATAGTACTTGTTTGAGCTTGAGTCACTCCAGATAAGGAGGCACTAACCTGAGGCTGTGATTGAATCGCTGAGACAAGAGGCTGTTGTATTGCAACCTGAGAAACTTGGGGTTGACATACAACATGTAGTTCTTGTACTTGCGATGCAGTCACCATAGCAGGTATAGTGGGAATATTTGACACAGGATGGAATGGTTGCATTGAATATACAACCCTTGGTTGTTGAGGCAGTATTGGTAACCAATCGATGAATGTAATTCTAGTTTGACCTGAACTTTGTTGTAAACTCCCATATGGTTGTTCTCCAGGAGGGAACAATGAAAAGGCATACTGCCCCCCATATGGTAGCAATCTAGTACTTAAAGGGTAGATTGGCCTTTGAAGACACATTGGATCAATTTGTTGAGTTTCAACATTAGAAATACCAAAATGAGAATCCAGATGAAGAAATAAGAACTGACCATGTCATCGAAACAGTCCCTGATTGGACTTCGGCTTGTTGTTGATAACTTGCCGGGACAGATGGTACACTAGCGAACATTGTTGGAGTAGCAGCAAGAGGTTCTGCTGCTGCTGCATCAGATGACATAGTCCTAGATTTCAACGGTTGTTCAGACATATTTAGTCTATCCAAAATATTTCCTAACGATTCTACAAGAACTTGCGATGAAGGGGGACTAATTTTTAAGATCAACGAGGGAACTTGTGATGTTATTCCGATTAAAATAAATTTTAGACGCTTTGACGCAACTTGTTTTTTCAATTTTAAAGAGTCGAGAAAAAACAAAAGATGACTCTAGTCGCCTTCGATTTTTATTGAGCCTGAAGTGACAAGTGCTCAGAGGACCTTTTCCTTTAAGGAGTCTGAAAAGGAGCAAAATGGACTTCTCTGGAGATCTAGGCAGAGAGGATTACCAAACCAATCGCAAAACTGCAGAATACTTTTTACGGTATAGCAGTCAATCTTCCCAAATGCTGTGTTCAGTGCATTGCGATCGAAAGGGCGGCAGACACGGCTTCCTAAGGATAAAGGATGCAGCCTATTGTGGTCTCCCAATATATACTCGACGGTACGTGGGAGCACAAGTCCGTATTGGCACTTGTCGTCTCAGAGTGGATGAATCACTCAACCAACACTGAAAACAACAGTTACCAGGTTTTATGATGCTGGAATATGTCTCTAGCCTAGACCTCTAGATGTTGTGCGTTAAGTTCCAAAGCGTTGTTAGATTCATTAAATTTATTTTAAGTT